>JADLZN010000138.1:0-46425 GCA_018155175.1 Sinocyclocheilus anophthalmus
TGTAATAACTGTGGGCTTTGGGATGTGTTCAGATAATCAAAATTAGATTCGAGATTAAATATTCAAGATTCCCAAAGGGAAGTTCACACTTCTCTGATAATGCAAACAATTAAGCCGTGCCGAGCGCTCCGATCTGAGGAGGGGTATCTGGAATATTAAAACCCAGAGTTTTAACTAGGTCAGATGAGGCACTGGAGAAGCACTGGAGATTAATAAAAATCATGTTTGAGATCTTACCGCTCTGCCGGGCTGTCTGGGTCTATGTAAGCGATGAGCGGCGGAGAGGACAGGGTTTCCGTGGCAAAGACTCCTCCCTGAAGCTGGATCCCAAAGCCCATGATGGAGTCGCTGATGAGGGTCACCTCTGTTGTTTCTGTGTGGACCACCTGACCGGCCAGTCCTACCGTACTGGAAGCCAGAGACACTAGAGGAATGAAAAACAGAGGGTAACAGGGTCACAAACAGCAGAAAGTTCCTCACAGAATCCTATAAAATTGATTTTTGGGGCCCAAAAGGACCCTCCCAATTCATTTTTACTATATGGAAAAGAGCAGCTTGAACATTCTGCTAAAATTCTCCTTTGGCCATCAACGTAAGGACAAAAAAATCATACAGATTTGATAAATCAACCAAATTCTAGTGAACAATCCTTTAAAATGTTTCAAATAGCTGTTCTGTATGCATCTTTTAACATACTAAAAGGTTGAGTCTTTGCAGCGACTGAGCTGGATTTGTGCCCTCGCTGCAGATAAGAATTCAATATGTATGCTAGTATCTTTGGGCCAACTAGGTGCACTTAGAAATAAGAAAAGACACTTTGTTATAGAGCTAGTGTATAATATCGCAAATCAGACCACAGGGATTTGGGAAAACTCTTTCAGTAGATGGTACAAATTATGAGGTTGTTCGAACTTCCTTATCTTACGAGTCTGGATCTGAAATTACATATTATACAATACTTAAAAATAGTATTGTCATTTATAAAAAATAATAATATAACATAACTAGGATAATAAAAACTAATATTTTACGAATTAGTATTTTTAACAAACCCTGAAATCTTCGGATATGCGCCAGTATTATTTTCTGACTGCTTCCTCCCCTATATATATATATATATGTGTGTGTGTGTTGTGTGTGTGGCTGTGTGTGGCCGGTAACCAATAATTAGCCAATATTAAATTTCAATATTATTTTGTATATAAAATTAAGCCAATTAAAGATAATTTTAAATAAAAGAGACAATAAAAAATAAACATTTAAACAACTTAAAACAGACACCATTATAATGTGAATTATGAAAAATGGATATTTTGACATTTGCTTGTGTTTTTAAAGGTGAACTTTCAAGTACTATATAACAGAAAATACATCTAAATGTAAAAATAGGAGAAATGAGCATGCACTGACATATATGCAAAATTGACTGATAATGTTAACAAAAACTGTGTATATCTTATCTATATCTATTAGAAACACAAACAAGCCTGTGAAAACAGATAAACCCTGCTGTTTTCATCATGCTGATTGAGAGAGTTTAAACCAGCTTACCGAAAAGCAGACAGGCACATAAGCATAACCAATGTGATTTATACATTCTCCCCCCCCCCCGCGCTTGCACACCATTTACAATTGTCTATATTCACAATAAAGTCCATCATGGCTTTCCCCCCCCCCTCCGGGTACATCTCAATTGCAAAGCCACACATTGTAACTGGGCTGCAAAAAGGCACAATCTTGCCCATGCGTACTGACGACAAATTTCAGAGATGTTTGTTCGCACTGTGTGCTTTCAAAGAGGCAAGTGAAAATGCACTCTGACACACGACGTCACACCATTGACTGACCTTAAGCTTAATCCGTCATCCCAAGCACTAGGGAGCACAGACGGCAGCCAAGAGGTCTCTTTCCCCATAGACACGTTCCCCCTCATACGGAAATCTGCCTCCGGGTTATCGACCGGTGCCAAACCAGGCCTGCCGCATTTTTAAAGAACCTGTTATACTCACCGGATCACTCTAGTGTGACTTGAGACTGAGTCTATCCGAGATTGATGATCCTGCTCATGGGCTAGATTTACAGCTCCAGACACCTTTATTGTTTTAAATGCAGTGACCTTTCTTTTTTTATTGGGAGTGAGGGATGAGAAAGGGAGGTTAAGGTGACGCAGATGAGGATAGGACGCCTCTTGGATGCTGAAACACTTTCAGGGACGGGTCTGTGGTGCACATCGATCAACAATCGTTTAGGACTCCTCTTGTCTGAAGCACTGAAAATGATACTGACTGGTCTTTTTGCAAATGGCTCAGGGGCCGCAGACTGTGAATTGACCCGACAGGGCTTTGTGTGCTTCGGAGTCTTGCTTCGTGAAGTGATTTGGTTAAGTGGTGTCTTCGGTTTGTGGTAGACTTCAAAGGCTCTGACAGACAAGGAAGCACCTGAGGGGTCATCGTCGACACATCTCAAAGAATCACCAGCCAACTGACTCTCTCTAGCTCGTTCGCTTCCTCCTCCTCCTTCCTGCAAGAAATCTTCATTTCAGCTTCCCACATGCCAGTGAGCCTGTCGCTGCACCTCGAATCCTTAGAATGAGGGTCAGACCAGGTTTCGACACCACTCATTCTCCGGCCCACGAGAACCCCCAGATTTTGGCCCCCAGCGCTAGTCCCTGGAACAGCCCCTGTTTGATCTCACCAGCTAAGTTGCGTCCTCTGTCCTTCGATCGGTACCGGACCTTATGCTAAGGTTATTCTCATCTTATCTAGATATATATAAATAGACACACTGATGTTCAAAAGTCTGGGGTCACTAAATAAGTTTATTCAGCAAGGATGCCTTCAATGATCATAAACTGTACCGGTTTTTGACTCACGTTCTCCCGCAACCCCCTGTTTGCCCCTTGATCAAATAAAGTCCTCTTTCTTGAGCATCCCTCCGCACTCATTAGATGCTTCTGCACCACCATGTGACCTCAAGACCTGCACAGTATGGTGTGCCCCACAGAGCAGGTTTCCCGTAGGCCTCACAGTATCTGTTTAACAATGTATTAAGTGTTTAAATCCTGTCTGCCTTTCCCCATTTCTGTATTTTTATTGCACATCAATGCAGCTGGTGGAGAGTCAACTTCCCTTCCTGCCCACCACTTTTGATTGTCTTTCTGTACTGCGCACGAGTGTAGACTCTCCACTTATGGCTTTTCGCTACTCAGCCATATCTCCCCTAATAATATGCAATGACCACACCCACAAACAACCCTGTTCCCCACCGTACATCTCCCCGGGAGTATCCACGGCTATCCCAACAATGACTCAATATAAACATTCTGCGGCTCAACCAGAAATGTAAGAAATATAATTTATTGCAAAAATAAATATATCTATATTTTTTTTTTCCCATGGTAATTTGAACCCCGTTGGCATCATGTCACTGCTGAAGACCCCCAGCCCCGTCTCATTTCAATGCTTGTGATGCAGGAGGTTTTACCTCACACAATCTCACCTGTACAGGCCCATTATTACCTTTCGTTTACGGATCGTCGTCTGGTCCCTTGACCAGACAAACCAGCCCCCCGCCATGTATTCACCCACCCTGTTACACCGTAGGTTGGTGTTTTGGATGCACACTCAGCCTTCTTTATCCTCCCAAACACGACACGTTGAGTTTTACCAAAACGGTATATTTTGGTTTCATCTGCCCATCTGACATTCTCCCAATCCTCTTCCGGATCATCCAAATGCTCTCTAGCAAACTTCGGACGGGCCTGGACATGTACTGGCTTAAACAAGGGGACACGTCTGGCACTGCAGGATTAGAGTCCCTGGCGGCGCAGTGGCGCGCCACACTGATGGGCGCCTTTGTTACCGTTGGTCCCAGCTCCTTGCAGGTCATCCATAGGTCCCCACCCCGTGGGGTTCTGGGATTTTTGACGTTCTTGTGCTCATTTTACCCCACGGGGTGCGATTTGCGTGGAGGCCCGATCGAGGGCTTATCATGGTCGTGTATGTCTTCCGTTTCGATACGTGCTCCCCCGTTGCTTTCTTCACACCAAGTGCTTTCCTCTTGCGCTTCGTCTTCCCAGGTGGTGCAGGTTCTACAATTTGTTTCTGGGGTCCCTTTGCAGCTCCTTTGGTCTTGGCCCGGGTGGAGTTTGGGTACGTGTGCCTGGTTGAGGTTGTGGACCGGTTATTTTACTGCTCCCGCGTTTCAACCCGATGCCTAATCCGGTAACCGTGGTGCCAGGGCGCTTTCCCCGCAGCGTTCCAGGTCTGTGCGCGCCCGCGTGCTGTTTGTCGGTGCACCTACTTTTTTCCCACGCCGGCCGTTTAAATTCATTCCCGCTTAAAACATTCCCCAGTGCTTTTCCCTGTGCTTTTTTTTTCTCTTTTGTCTTCTAGTTGTAGGTCTCCCTATGCATGCCCATTCCGGCCCGCTTCTCTTTTTCCGTGGGAGACACTTGCCCTTGGTGGCCTGACTCTTCCTACTGTCACTGCCCTGTCTGTTGTGTGTATCTCTATATCTATGGCCGCATATGATGTATGTACTCTCTGTCTGTGTTTACCTCTCTTTGTGTTTATTTACCCGTGTGTGTGTGTCGTATCTACGACCTGATATCTATCCCTCCTATTTTTTCATATTTAGGTATTCGCTGATCATACTCTCAAACACCTTTTCGTTTTTCGTACTCTTCCCCCGACTTGACTGTTTACTCTCGCCATTTTGATGACCTAACATCGTCCCCCACTCTACCGATCTCACCTGTTTCCACTTCACTTCCAACACTTTGTGTACCTCACTCACCTTCCTGGGGTTTTATATGCCCCATTCTACATCTGAATGCTACCCGTTTGGTTTGACGGTCGTTGTGTGCCGCATGATTTAAATCTGGTGGGTGTGTTTGTGTCGCTGTGCATGTGTTCAGCGGCAGTGCCTGCCGTCTCTAATGGTGGGCTGCAGGGGAAACAGTCCGAACGCCCGGGCCCCACGCCTGTGAGGAAGGCGCCATTGAATACTATGCCAGCAGCCGCACACAGGTCTCCGAGCCACAAGCCACACCCAACCTACCTGTTCCTCCACACTGCAGTGAGCGTTCATACATAAACAAACTCTGGTCCTCTCGCAGCAATGAGACTGAGTTCTACGCAGCATCGAATTACAGACATGAGAAACGTATAAGGGATACAGTATACATATGCATAAAGTCAGTGATTGTCATCAACCAAATACAGCCTTCAAGGGGTCCCGGATGCAAAAAGTCACTTTTTTTGTTGTTTGAACATAAATGTGTGTTTGCAGTGTGTGAACACAACCACCCTACAATGAAATAATCCACCCCTTCTCAAATCATGCTGTTCTGAGATTCCTGTCAGAAGGACGTAGTTCTGTACAGGCCCCTCCCACAGTAGTTGATTGACAGGTCCGTCTTACCTTAAGCCCCGCCCTGAGTGAACTGAGAGCTGTCCGCCATTGTGTCGACTCCGGTGCAGGGGAAGAAAAGAATGTCTCCGATTAAGCGATTGAGGTGTTCTGTTGTTGGTTGTAATTATGAACATAGCAGTCGTAATTTATTCCCGACATCTGAGCCGCTGAAGACGCGTTTTTTAAGGGAATGTGCCGATCTGCCTAAATGCGTTTAAGTTCACGCAAATCATTCATGATCCAGACTCATCTACAGAAGAAGTGAGTATAAGGGTTTTTTTTATGAATCTTTGCAAATCGCCTTTCCTAATAACGTGCAAATTAGCAAGTTTCGCGGCTGAAGTTACAGTCTGCTCATCACCCCACAGAAGAGAGGGGAGGGGTCAGCAGAGCTCATTAACATTTAAAGCAACATGGACTAGAACGGCGTGCTTTTACCGGTGGGCTTTCATAGTTTTACTGGCCTAAATGTTAACAAGTGACAAACCCTAATAAACTAGGCCTGTCACGATAACAATTTTTTGTTGTGCGATATATTGCCCCAGAATATTATATTATTGTAATTTTAAAGACCATTTTTTTGCCACTGAATATATAATCATAATGTGACAGTATAATAATGCAAGAAGGCCTACACACACACACTTCCAAATGACAACAAACTAAATATTTAGATCATGGAAATTAAGTATCAAAATATTCGATGCCTTAAAAAAAAAAAACTCAGAATATGACGCAAACCTGCAGTAATTAAATATGTTAAATAACGCAAATTTATCTAATCCCATTTTATTAACCAATCTCTTTGTTGATGATCCAGTTCAACTGTACTAATAAGCAAAAATGACTTTAGATAAACTAACAAATGTGCTTCATTGCTTTTGTTATTGCTGAAGAGTGTTGAACCTTCTATACGTTCTACTGTACAGACGTGAATATACTATTCCTTCAGCATGAGGAGAGCTGCACGATGTAATCGTTAAAGTCGCGATCTCGATTCAGCCAAACCACATGATCTCCTTTCTAAATGCCAACGATTCTCCGTGTCTATTAAACCGACCGGATCATTCAAATCTCGTTTCGCACGTGCCGCTGACACACACAGAGCGACAGGGTGGGTCCGCGGGGTCCTCAAACGGACTTAAATGTCTTATTCGGATCGGAGGGTCTTATTTTTTGGTCTCATTACCGCTACAATATTTCGTTCTGAGACGAATGACTTTACAATCTTGCACAGACGGGTAAGTACGCGTATAGCGGGCCGCCTGCCGTCCGTGCAGATAAGAATACAGTCGTGAGGTACTTCCTTTTGTCTCTCTTTCAGACGAAAAACCCTTCGCCCGTCCGCGTGCCGGCATAGTGAGTCTGCGTTGCCTGCGACCGGCGCTTCCGTTCTTCCCTCCTCCGCATGTCGCCCACCAGTCTCTCCCTGTGCTCTGCTTTTTCACCTGCTTATTCCGCGCTTTGCCCCCTGCTGTTTTTGCCTAATGTCGAACACCCACCATCTTAACCAAGCCAGAGCTGTTTGTGTTTGCGCCCCGCTGCTGTTGCGTTCCTGTTCCCTGCTTCGGTTCGTGCTGGGCTGTCTCCGTGTGTGCTTGGCCCCGGTTTTCCTTCCATTTTCAGTCAACGTCTTTTTCATGTGTTGATGCTGCTGATTTCTTCCGTTTCCGTTTTCGCCCAAGCGTAGACGTGTAACTATCCCCGCCTCTTCTGCTCTGGCACGACGGGTACGTTCAGCGCCTCTTCCACCCACGTGTGTCGTTCCGCTTTCCGGGCGTGTCTTGTTGCCTTCAAGACACTTTGCTGTAGAGACTCTCTTTGGTGGTCACCGCCCTGTTTCTTTTTTTTGATAGTTACAGACTCTGCTGGCGATGTGCTGATCGCCTGGTTCTCGGTCATCACCGCTTTCGAGGCCCCCACATCTGCGCTTCCTTTAATTATTTCACCCACTTTGTGATCCTCCTTTAATATTCGGAGATGCCCCGCCCGTACCTCCGCCGCTTATCACACCCCCGACTTTCGTGTATAGCGATTCGAGCTTTCTATCTGCCCCGTCGCATAGGGTACTAGCGAACCATAATCCAGCGTGCCCTGGCGGCTCCCCTCTCTTTCTGCTTGTCATTCTCGTCGTTCGTCGCCGCGTTTGTTGCGTCTGTTTTCCCAACCCCTCCACCATAATCTTTTTTGTGATTTTCAGCTCGTTCCTTATCAGGCTCTAATTTTTCGCGTTGCTCTCTCGTCGACTTGCCGTGCTCATTTTCTCAACTTGAACTGTCGCGCCTGTGTTATGCTTCGCTCCTTGCTCTTTGCCGTCGCACTCCTAGCCCTCTCCCCCGGTTAACCCTCGCCTTGTCCCGCGACCGGCATCTGCGTTCTTTTCCCGTGCTGCCTGTGCCCTTGTCGCCTCCTGTTCTTCCCCCTTTTTCAGCGTCTTTGCCCGATTTTCTCCTGTCTGCCTCTCTTCTACTACTACCTTTCACTTTAACCCTCCCTCTATCTTTCTCCCCTCCTCTAATCCTTTTCTACATAGTTCTCACCCTTTGTTTACTCTCGCTTATCTTTTTTTTTTCCTCTTTTCTTTCGTTTGTCTTTCCCCCTTTATCCCTTCCCCCTTTATCTACCCCCCTATTGATTCCCTTTGCGACTTCTCCTCTGACGTTTTACGAATCCCTCTTCACCTCATTCATCCCCCCCACTGAGTCCCCCAGAGTCACTCGGACACAACTCGTTCCACATCTATGAGGAGCCCCACTAGAAGGCTGTCTTCTGCATCATTTTCATCCTCTTTCGGTGACGAGCTCTCTGTGCTAACAGAAACACTGAGCCGAAGCCCCCCGCGATTACTACCATGGTTGGATCCCGAACAACAACACAGCACTTCCAAAACCAACACACTCCAGCCTATTTTCTGACCCCCTCCCACCCGTGTTCACAATGCACCCTACGCCGTTAACCAAGACGGCCCAATTCACTTACTATACTAACCACAAGAAAACTCACGGGGGCTGCACCGTTTCTCCTTCACACGAAATTCTACACACGTTCGAAGATGGTGCGGGTCTAGTGGCCTCACCGGTAGGCTCTCGATTACCGCCAGAAAAGCCCAAGCCAAAACCTGATTTTCTTCCTCACTTTCCCCCCCTTTCCCATTGCATTTAAAGCCCACGTTGCACCTAACTAATACGTCTTTTTCCCCCGTTTATCTGGGCGGGGAAACCGTTTTATGTCCCTGACCACGCGCAAGACTAGCAGGTGTGGGCTTTTTGAATTAGAGGCCCCCGGACCCCGTTTTGTGTCACTGGTTAGGATTAGTTAGGGGGTGTGGTACCCACAACACCCCGTTCTGACAACACGTAAGTCTATCCGTCCTCTGCAACCCACCCACAGATGCTGAAGCCTTTTGCCAGGCAGTTAGAATCTACCCTTCTCTGTGAACAGCACCGGATACGTAGAGAAAAGAAATAGAGGGAGTTAGAGAGTGAATAACCATAAACTACATGCTAGACGTTACGACACGCGCAGGGTGAGAGAGGAGAGAGTTACACAACCACCCAGTGTGTATGATGCTGTATTTGTGAGAAGGACGTGGCATTAGTGGGACAATAAGGATAAAAGGATTTGTAACAGGCACAGAGCCAAAAGACCCAAACGCCTTAGTATGTTTATCTGAAGAGATTCTTTATTTGTGTTACTGAGTATTTGATTTATTCTAATCTTTAAATATATTTAAATTTAGTCACTTTAGCAGACAGCTTTTATCCAACGCAGAACTTACAAATGAGGACACCAGAAGAAATTCAAAAACTAACAAAAGAGCAATGTTTTTTTTTTTTATGCAAGCATATTAGTATTTACGTATTGACCCGGAAATATCAGACGAGGTTTTACTTGGAAAGAACTGTGAAAAAACGCCGGTCGTCTTTAATCAAGTTAATATAAGACAATTAATAAAAACAACAACAATATGTGGTGCCAAATACGCATAAAACGAGCGTGCCGTGAAATACGTAATGCGTGTTGTAAAGATAGCGAATAAAAACAAAAGAAGCAGAAAACCTTACAGCAGCATGAGTCGTGACTGTCACGTTAGCCTGATGGGACCAAACTCCCTTGAGACAGTACCCAGATTTGAAGACTACAGGTAAGATTTAACTTCTACTGTTAATGAGATTTTGGTAGACTACTATTTTAGATGGATATCCTAAATGTCCTAATTCAGATGGGCTAACAGGTTTTTTTTTTATGGTATATCAAAAAGTGTATATTTTTTAATGTGATTGTTGGTACATTTGACCAGTTTTTACTATACTTTCAAAACAAAAATTAAAATACGAAAAATATGCAATGTGAAAATAATTGAAGACAAAATGTGTTTTACTGAGAGAAAAAAAAAAAACAAGATTTGGTTTTTAAAAAAACCTTTTTCCAAAAGGTACATCTTGAAAAAAGGAGGGTCGTCTTATAATCAGAATCGTCTTATATTCAGGCCAAAACGGTACAATATTGTGTGATATTGCAACTTCCACAAAAAACTGCACGCATTTTGTTCAAGTAAATAAGACAAAAACGCGAACATTTCATTAATAATTGTCTTAAATTATTTTGTTTAAAAAATCACTGAATAGAATCGTGCCTTGAGTGGAGCGTTGTAAAAATATAGTGCTAGCGATGTCGATCTATCGAAGGATCGCGGACAGGCCTCCTACTAACAAGACACAAAGAGGGAAAGTTCCTGTAACTTGTGAAGTACGGTGGCGTGAAGTGCAAGCAAATCACAATTGTTGCAAACAATAACAAGGCAAATGCAAGGCTAAAATAAAATAACAAGTCAGAAAACACAAGGACAAATCAGAAAAACCGGAAAAGGTAGGTATAGTTTGAGACAACGCCATTGGTTTGGGATTACTCACCAATGACTGGACGAGACATCTGTCAATCAACGTATACAGAGAAGAACAGCCGAAGAACAGCAGAGTCGTGGTAGGAAGTTCTGAGATGGTATTAAAGTAGCTTAGTTTAAATGTATTGTATGAATTGTCTTTACTCTGGAATAAAAAATACGGAGTGTCAGATGGATAAGTGCTTGTCCTTGGCTTTTTGACGCGATCGACCAGGGTTCGATGCCACCTTTTGCCGAATTTTTTTTTTCTCCCTTTTCAAATCTCGTTTTAGCAATAGATTCTATTTACACTAAGAGAAAATAGCAGTATTTTTAACAATATGCAATTTACACTAGTGCCAACCTAGTTACACATGTTAAAATAGGCAGGATTTCTACTATCAAGTAATATTGTTGCAATAGTGGGCAAGTTATCTGCACTCAGTAGTGTAGTAAAATTATAAAACAGTATGCAATAATACCCGTATTGAGTTGTAAATTAAATTTTAATTATTAAAATGGATGCACCTTATGGTACAATAAAGCCTCCCTACCGCCCTACCTTAAAACCCCTACCCAGATACTGTTATATTCTCAACTTTTTGATTATTTTCCCATGAATTTGTATTGAAATAAATGGCCGTTACGATGTGATACGAGATTGCAAAACGTTCGGCAAAAGGTGGGATACGAAACCCGGGACGATGCATCCAACATGCCAAATGAACATGCACTTATCCATCTGCGCTACTTGAGCTGATGTTTTACAGCCACTTTTACCTAAATGTAAATAGACACTCCGTATTTTTTGATTGACAGATGTCTCATCCAGTCAGCGGTGAGTAATCCCAAGCCAATGGCGCTGTCTCAAACGATACCTACCTCTTCCGGTTTGTCTGAATTGTCGTTGTTTTCTGACTGTTATAATGTTTTCTGGATTGTTGTTGTGCTTTCTGAATTATTGTGTTTTTTAGACTTGCATTTGTAATTTATTTTGTTTTCAGAATTGTGATTTGCTTTGCACTTCGCGGCCACCGTAGTGAAGCAACCACCTGATGTGTTTCAGGAGGCCGTGTCAGTTGCAGATGTCGTCCTGTGGGCGGCGCTGTTTCCTCTCCTGTCGGACTCTGGCTTTGATGCCGGTAAGAGCTCAAGCATCTGTTGCTCTGCTCGGACTGCAGGACTCGTATCTGACGTGGTTTTCCTCTGCAGGTGAGCTGCGGTCTGTGCGCGGCTGGTTCCAGCGGGTCGGTGGTCTCGAGGCGTGTCAGACGGCCGCTCGCAGGGTCCTGCAGGGAAAAGGTGTTGAAGCCTTGAAGACTTTCCTCCAGAAACACCCGGCCACACAAACACAGCGCCGGGACAGTCCCACCAACGCCACTGAGGTGCACCGCAATCCCAGCATCATTTATATACTACTAAAGGATTTATTCATAGTTTGAATTTGCTTTCATTTTCTTCGTTTTAGTAATTTGTTTTGTGCTTTTGTAATTTGTATTCTTTTTTTTTTTAGTGCTGTCAAACGATTAAAGCATCCAAAATAAAAGTGTTTGTTTACAAAATATATGTGTACTGTGGGTTTTTGGTGGGTTTAATATTTAATTTTTTTTAGGGGGTAATACAAATTTAATTCAATACACACACGGTATATATGCATGGATATATGTCAAGAAAAATAGTTATGTTTATATAGTAAATAATTTTATTATAATATAAATTATAAATTATATAAATATAGGACTAATTTTGTTTCAAAAAAAAAAAACAAAAAAATATTTTCAAAATTATACTGTCTGTGGTGGATTTGTATACATAATTCAATATACACAGACACGATTATTATGTAACAAAAACTTATTTTGTTATTCGATAATCGCGATTAATATTGACAGCACAATTTTTTTTTAATATGTCTTACATCTAATTTCTTTTAGTTTTGGTAAATTTAGAATTCAACTAAGGAGTTTATTTGTACTAATTATTCTAATATTTGTACAAAAAAAAATACTTTTATTGGTTAAATATTGATTTCAGCTTTATTTCATGCTAAGTTTTAATATTATATATTATAATTGTAGTTTTAGTAAAGCAGTAAAAGGAAAAACAAGTTATATTTTGCATACAAAATTATTTATCTTAGTTTAGATTTTTAATGATTAATTATGGGTGATATCAACATGAGCGTTTGTTGAGCTGTTCTTGATATGCTTGCGAGCGATTGTGAGCGTGTGAGATGGTCTTTACTATGCTTGCGAGCGATTGTGAGACGTTTGTGAGATGTTCTTTATATGCTTGCGAGACGATTGTGAGACGTTCGTGAGATGTTCTTTATATGCTTGCGAGACGTTTGTGAGATGTTTGTGAGATGTTCTTTATATGCTTGCGAGACGATTGTGAGACGTTCGTGAGATGTTCTTTATGTGCTTGCGAGACGATTGTGAGACGTTCGTGAGATGTTCTTTATATGCTTGCGAGACGTTTGTGAGATGTTTGTGAGATGTTCTTTATATGCTTGCGAGACGTTTGTGAGATGTTTGTGAGATGTTCTTTATATGCTTGCGAGACGTTTGTGATGTTCGTGAGATGTTCTTTATATGCTTGTGAGACGTTTGTGAGACGTTCGTGAGATGTTCTTTATGTGCTTGCGAGACGATTGTGAGACGTTCGTGAGATGTTCTTTATGTGCTTGCGAGACGTTTGTGAGACGTTCGTGAGATGTTCTTTATATGCTTGCGAGACGATTGTGAGACGTTCGTGAGATGTTCTTTATGTGCTTGCGAGACGATTGTGAGACGTTCGTGAGATGTTCTTTATGTGCTTGCGAGACGATTGTGAGACGTTCGTGAGATGTTCTTTATGTGCTTGCGAGACGATTGTGAGACGTTCGTGAGATGTTCTTTATGTGCTTGCGAGACGATTGTGAGACGTTCGTGAGATGTTCTTTATGTGCTTGCGAGACGATTGTGAGACGTTCGTGAGATGTTCTTTATGTGCTTGCGAGACGATTGTGAGACGTTCGTGAGATGTTCTTTATGTGCTTGCGAGACGTTCGTGAGATGTTCTTTATGTGCTTGCGAGACGTTTGTGAGACGTTCGTGAGATGTTCTTTATGTGCTTGCGAGACGATTGTGAGACGTTCGTGAGATGTTCTTTATGTGCTTGCGAGACGTTTGTGAGACGTTCGTGAGATGTTCTTTATGTGCTTGCGAGACGATTGTGAGACGTTCGTGAGATGTTCTTTATATGCTTGCGAGACGATTGTGATGTTCGTGAGATGTTCTTTATATGCTTGCGAGACGATTGTGATGTTCGTGAGATGTTCTTTATATGCTTGCGAGACGATTGTGATGTTCGTGAGATGTTCTTTATATGCTTGCGAGACGATTGTGATGTTCGTGAGATGTTCTTTATATGCTTGCGAGACGTTTGTGAGATGTTCGTGAGATGTTCTTTATATGCTTGCGAGACGTTTGTGAGACGTTCGTGAGATGTTCTTTATGTGCTTGCGAGACGATTGTGAGACGTTCGTGAGATGTTCTTTATGTGCTTGCGAGACGATTGTGAGACGTTCGTGAGATGTTCTTTATATGCTTGCGAGACGATTGTGATGTTTGTGAGATGTTCTTTATGTGCTTGCGAGACGATTGTGAGACGTTCGTGAGATGTTCTTTATGTGCTTGCGAGACGTTCGTGAGATGTTCTTTATGTGCTTGCGAGACGTTTGTGAGACGTTCGTGAGATGTTCTTTATGTGCTTGCGAGACGTTCGTGAGATGTTCTTTATGTGCTTGCGAGACGTTCGTGAGATGTTCTTTATATGCTTGCGAGACGATTGTGATGTTTGTGAGATGTTCTTTATTTGCTTGCGAGACGTTCGTGAGATGTTCTTTATATGCTTGCGAGACGTTTGTGATGTTTGTGAGATGTTCTTTATGTGCTTGCGAGACGTTTGTGAGACGTTCGTGAGATGTTCTTTATATGCTTGCGAGACGATTGTGATGTTCGTGAGATGTTCTTTATATGCTTGCGAGACGATTGTGAGATGTTCGTGAGATGTTCTTTATATGCTTGCGAGACGTTTGTGATGTTTGTGAGATGTTCTTTATTTGCTTGCGAGACGTTCGTGAGATGTTCTTTATATGCTTGCGAGACGATTGTGATGTTCGTGAGATGTTCTTTATATGCTTGCGAGACGATTGTGAGACGTTCGTGAGATGTTCTTTATATGCTTGCGAGACGATTGTGATGTTCGTGAGATGTTCTTTATATGCTTGCGAGACGATTGTGATGTTCGTGAGATGTTCTTTATATGCTTGCGAGACGTTTGTGAGATGTTCTTTATATGCTTGCGAGACGTTTGTGAGACGTTCGTGAGATGTTCTTTATATGCTTGCGAGACGTTTGTGATGTTCGTGAGATGTTCTTTATATGCTTGCGAGACGATTGTGATGTTCGTGAGATGTTCTTTATATGCTTGCGAGACGTTTGTGATGTTCGTGAGATGTTCTTTATATGCTTGCGAGACGTTTGTGATGTTCGTGAGAGGTTCTTTATATGCTTGCGAGACGTTTGTGATGTTCGTGAGATGTTCTTTATATGCTTGCGAGACGATTGTGATGTTCGTGAGATGTTCTTTATATGCTTGCGAGACGATTGTGATGTTCGTGAGATGTTCTTTATATGCTTGCGAGACGATTGTGATGTTCGTGAGATGTTCTTTATATGCTTGCGAGACGATTGTGATGTTCGTGAGATGTTCTTTATATGCTTGCGAGACGATTGTGATGTTCGTGAGATGTTCTTTATATGCTTGCGAGACGATTGTGATGTTCGTGAGATGTTCTTTATATGCTTGCGAGACGATTGTGATGTTCGTGAGATGTTCTTTATATGCTTGCGAGACGATTGTGATGTTCGTGAGATGTTCTTTATATGCTTGCGAGACGTTTGTGATGTTCGTGAGATGTTCTTTATATGCTTGCGAGACGATTGTGAGATGTTCGTGAGATGTTCTTTATATGCTTGCGAGACGATTGTGAGATGTTCGTGAGATGTTCTTTATATGCTTGCGAGACGTTTGTGATGTTCGTGAGATGTTCTTTATATGCTTGCGAGACGTTTGTGAGATGTTCTTGAGGGTGAGTCGTTCAGATGATTGTCATGTACGCTGTTTAACTGTGTGACGTGTGGTTTGTCAGGCTGAAGACGGCGAGCATGTGATGACAGTGGAGGAGATTGAAGAGGCTGCTCAGATCTGGTCTGAAGGACTCAAAGCTTCTCCTGCAGTCACAGAGAGGAAACACCCAGTGTACGACTATACCCTCATCACTGCACATGAAAGCCCTGTCAGCCGGGGTTCACTCAGTGACGTTATTGTGTGTTTCTCAGTCTCCCTCAGGAAGGAAAGAGAAACGTGCTGCTCACCAGCGCTCTGCCGTACGTCAACAACGTGCCGCACCTGGGAAACATCATCGGCTGTGTGCTCAGCGCCGACGTGTTCGCCAGGTAGCGCCGCTTTCGGATTCATCAGTCACTTATTTAACCCTCACAATGCATTCGGGTCCGTTATGCCCCGGAAGAGATATGTAAACATTTCTAAAGGAGAAAAAATTATTTCTTAATTTAAAAATGTTTGGTTCATTAAGTGTCAAAAATACGTTCTGTAGAATAATCTTTAAAGTTAAATTGGTGTCAAAATTTTTTTTGTGAAATATATTTGGCCGTTTCCCCATATCTCACACACTTTTGGGACTGAATTTTTGTTGATAAACGTTGATAAATATGAATATGACAAAACATTTGCAGTTTGAAAAAATTTGCTTTTTATGGTTGAATGAATGGTTTAATGAATTTATCTAGTTTAAAAACATTTCAGAGTAATATTTATTTTGTTTTGATGTTTGTTTGTTTTTTTTAGAAATAAATATGTAGGTTTTATAAATTTGGACTGTTTTTGAGTTATGCATTTTATCAAATTATTAATGAATTAAATTCCATTGATTCCAAAATGGTTAATACGGGTAATTTTTAGATTATATGTTTTTATAAATTTCATACAATGATATAATCAAATAAGATTTTTCATCATAAATATTGATATATATATATACATCATATTCTTTTTTCATGTGTAATTTCAACAATTTCTCAATTAATTAAAAAGGGGGTAAATGCAGTAATAACATGGTAACATTCCAAACTTAGAATGTTTACACATTTTCTCATTAATGAGAAGTTACGGATCAGATACAATATGGTTTTAGTTGAAAAAATTAAGCTATGACTGTTTAATAAAATAATAATTTTTACATGGGTCAAAGACGAAAAAGGGTTTAAGTATAAAAACAATAAGTGCAATACTGCTTTAAATTGCTGTTGTTTCCCCCCCCAAAATGTAAAAAAGAAGTTTCTCTTTACTTTAATTGCCATGTTGTTTTTGTTTTTCTGAGCAAAAAAATAAATATCATACATTTTCCCCTTATTTACAGAAGAGACCCACTAAAATGTCATTCAGTGTATCATTCTTGTCAGGCATATTTACAACAAAATCAATTTATGACACATTAAAAGACACCCCAAATACTAATTAGTTGTAATTAAATTTTTTTTAAATTTGCCACTATCCTAGAGGTTTTGCCCATTTGTCAGTAAGAAATTTTTACTCATTTAAAACACAATAAAAATGTTATATGCTCCCTTATTCTTTTATATACTTTAATATGTACAAGTCAGAATAAGCATGCTGTTTGAATTTCTACATAAATATTGTGTTACGCTAAACTAGGGCTGCACAATTAATCGAATTTCTATTCACGATTACAATTTTGGATGCCACTATTACGTAATCGTTCAAAGCGACAATTAATCGTTCAAAGTCCACTTATGTTATTCTGCGTGCTTAAGATATGTTTTTTCTTCCTACATGTTATCTTAAGGGTGTTCCCATTGTTTTAGTTTTAGTGTAGCATTATAACACCATTCATATTTTTACTTTTTTATAATTTTAAGAAGAAACCAATCCGATGTATATTTGACATTTGAGTCTTAATACTATAGAAAAGCACTAAAAGTTTTTCAGTTAGAGTGTTTTTAGCTTGTTTTTTTTTCATATAAAATTATGGCATGCAGTTGCATCAAACAATGATATAAACATCATTCAATGATAATCGTAATTAATAATCGCAATAACAATTTCAAGGAAATAATCGACAATTATTATTTTTGTCATAATCGTGCAGCCCTATTACATGTAACATTTTATTCTCCAAAAAAACTTATTTGAAACCTTAAAAGTAGACATTTTACTTACATTTAATGTGTTTTCTATGGACATAAAATCACTTTTGATGCGGACATCTCAACGTCTTTGACTCGCATATAAACGCTCCTTTCTCTGCAGATACGGTCGTTTGCGCGGCTGGAATCTGCTGTTCATCTGCGGAACGGATGAGTACGGGACGGCGACGGAGAACAAGGCTCGTGAGGAGGGTCTGACGCCGCAGGAGATCTGCGACAAATATCACGCCGTCCACGCCGACATCTACCAGTGGTTCCAGATCGACTTCGATTTCTTCGGTCGCACCACCACTGAACGGCAGACTGAGTAATCCACGCCTTATTCCTTGAATGGATAGTTCACCCAAAAATGAAAATGTGATGTTTATCTGCTTACCCCCAGGGCATCCAAGATGTAGGTGACTTTGTTTCTTCAGTAGAACACAAACGGAGATTTTTAACTCCAGCCGTTGCAGTCTATCAGTCTTATAATGTATGGCAATTGTAACAAAATCTATGTGAGTAAAAAAAACATGCACAGACAAAATCCAAATTAAACCCTGTGGCTCTTGACGATACATTGAGGTCTTAAGACACAAAACAATCTGTCTGTGCAAGAAACTGAACATTATTTTATCTCATAAGGTAGCCTCTAATACACCACTATGTCCAACTGTCTTTGATCGTGCGCACGGCATCCGGTGCGTGAGGTGCGTGCGTTGCGTAGTTTACGCAAGCGCCGGAAGTTATCTCTCGCGCGTATACGTCACTCATTGTTTACACAGTGCACAGTCATTGTAGGTACGGCGGCTAATCAAAATGGTACTTACTTGCGCTTATCCGTATTGTTCAAACCGACTTAAAACTAAAAAAATTACTTTCTCTTGCGCGAACTCATTCGAGAGTGGTGACTTTCCACATATTCCCAACCTCTGAGCCTGCTCGCCTGAAGTTATGATTGATTGCTCTTCGGCTGGATATCAACACAACCATTAACGTAAACTACGCCAGAGCACATACACACCTCACGCACCGAAAGCAGCTGGACCTAGTGGTTATTAGAAGGTAAACAAAAAATGCTATAAATACTGTTGGGTTTCTGGTACAAACCGATCGTTTCGTGTCTTAGGTCATCAATGTGTCGTCACGAGCCGCAGTGTTTAATTTGGTTTTGTTTGTGCATGTTTTTTTTTTAACTCTCATAGATTTTGTTACCATTGCCATGCATTATACTACTGACCGACCTGCAACGGTTGGATTAAAAATCATCAAATGTGTTCTACTGAAAAAACAAAGTCACCTACATCTCGGATGCACTGCGGGTAAGCAGATAAACATCACATCTTAATTTTTGGATGAACTATCCCTTTAAAACTCATTTCAACCGGATGCATTTTTTAGTGCTTATTATAGTTTTAACTAAAACTAAAACCATTAAAAACAGTTTGTTGCTTGAAATAAATTAAATGTTAACTGAAATGGGAGGGGGGAGCGGGTGTTATTTATTTTTATTTCATTTCATGTATTAATTTAGTTTAACTTGATGTACCAAAAAAACCTAAAGCTGAAATAAATAATAATAAAAACTGGACATAAAAAGACACGACAAACAATTACGTATTTGACGTTTTTTTAATTTTAAACTTATTTTTCTTTTGTTTCTCTCCTTTTTATGTTCTTTTATCTTAGCACCTCGATGATCTCGGGTTTATAAATAACGCTTTATAAATCAAATTTACTTTATGATGTATTTTTTTACTTTTTCATTTGTTATTTTATCATCTTAAAATTGTACAGCACTTTAATAGTCTGTGGTTTTTTAAAGTTCTTTACAAATAAACTGCATTGAATTTAATTTTTATTTACTTTATTTTCTTTTGTTACTTTTATGATATTTTGGTTATTTTGCACTGGTTTTTAAAGTTTAAATAAATCTTGAATTTAATTTAATATGCCAATATCTCATTGTCATCACAGCAGAACATTTTTATTTTTATTTATTTATTTATTTTTAACAAATGTCATATGCATGAATTGATTGTTGTTGTTTTGTTTTTTACTTTATTATATAAAAGGATTCAGTGAAAGCCAACTTCTGATGGCATACAGAATTAAGTGATTTTGGATGTTAAAGTATATATTCAAAATATTTTAACTCATAAACGAAGGCTGTGAAGCTGCATGTTTATTATGTAATTATTTACATTATTTTTCACTTCTCCAGTCTGGAGATTCGGGCTCAATATAATTAGGGCTAAACAGTGAATGATTGTCTGTGGTCCTCAGGATCGCTCAGGACATCTTCTGGCGTCTGCATGAGCGGGGTTTTCTGCTGGAGGACACGGTCGAGCAGCTGCGCTGTGAAAGCTGTCAGCGCTTTCTGGCCGATCGCTTCGTGGAGGGCGAGTGCCCTCACTGCCGTTACCCAGAAGCCCGCGGGGACCAGTGTGACAAATGTGGCCGTCTGATCAACGCTGTGGAGCTCAGGGTACGGTTCGAGACTGTCACGTCCCTCAGGGGCCGCTCACTGAACACAGACGTCTTGAGATGCATTTGGAGAAGCATGGAATTAGGGCTGGGCGATGTGGCAAAACTGCATTTTCAGACCGATTGTCGATTTTTAACTTGAAAATGTAACTACAACATGATTCAAGCAAATTTTTCTTTATTAACCCTCTAGTTAAAAAAAAATTATATTCCAAGTGCACCACACATTAAGTTGTCAACATGATGTAAATGTTATCAAATCCTTGTATATCTTTGGGAAAAGATGCATGAACTACACTTCAGCTGTACAACCGTGTCTTATACATATGTGACCTGGAGCACAAAACCAGTCTTAAGGGTTAGTTCACCCAAAAATGAATATTAGCTCATGGGGTATATCTGTAGCAATAGCCAACAATACATTGTATGGGTCACAATTATACATTTTCTTTTATGCCAAAATTCATTAGGATATTAAAGATCATGTTCCATGAATATATTTGGTAAATTTCCTACCGTAAATAGTTATATCAAAGCTTAATTTTTGATTAGTTATATGCATGGCTAAGAACTTCATTTGAACAACTTTTAAGATGATTTTCTCAATATTTAGATTATTTTTTTTGCACGCTTAGATTCCAGATTTTCAAATAGTTGAAAAATATTGTCCTATCCTAACAAATTTGTCTCTCCTGTAGAATCCGCAGTGTAAGGTGTGCAAGGAGACGCCGGTGATCCGCTCCTCTAAACACCTGTTTCTGAACCTGCCGAAGGTAATAAACACACCTGTATGATGTGAATGTTGATCTGTTGAGTGGGAGGGTGAGTGTCTTGCGTTTGTGAGAGAGTGTGGTGTGTGTGTGTGTGTGCAGAGTGTGTGTGTGTGTGTTAGAGAGTGTGTGTGGTGTGTGTGTGTGAGAGAGTGTGTGTGTGTGTGTTGTTGGTGTGTGTGTGTGTGTGTTTTTGTGTGTTTGTGTGTGTGTGTGTGCGAGCGTGTGTGTGTGTGTGTTGAGAGAGTGTGTGTGTGTGTTGTGGGTGTGTGTGTGTAGGAGGTGTGTGGTGGAGAGAGTGTTTGTGTGGAGTGTGTGTGTGTGTGTGTGGAGAGTGTGTGTGTGTGAGAGAGTGTGGGTGTGTGAGAGAGTGTGTGTGTGTGTGTGTGTGATAGAGTGTGTGTTTTGTGGTGTGTGTGAGAGAGTGTTGTGTGTGTGTGTGTGTGAGAAGGTGTGTGTGTGTGTGTGTGTGAATAAAGTGAGTGAGTGAGTGAGTGTGTGTAAGTGTGTGTGTGAGAGCGTGTGTTTGTGTGTTGTGTGTGAGAGAGTGGGTTTTGTGTGTGGTGAGAGAGTGTGGGTGTTGTGTGTGTGTGTGTGTGTGTAGCGAGTGTGTGTGGGGTGTGAGAGAGTGTGGTGTGTGTGTGTGTGTGTGTGAGAGAGTGTGTGTGATAGAGTGTGGTGTGTTGTGTGTGTGTGGTGTGTTTGTGTGTGTGTTGGTGAGAGAGTGTGTGTGTGTGCGTGTGAGAGTTTGTGTGTTTCGAGTGTGTGTGACATTGTGTGTGTTGTGTTTGTGTGTGTGTTGAGTGTGTGTGTGTGAGAGTGAGTGAATGAGAGAGAGTGTGTGAGAGTGAGAGTGAGAGTGTGTGTGTGTTTGTGTGTGTGTTTGTGTGAGTGTGTTTGTGTGTGTGTGTGTGTGTTGTGAGAGAGTGTGTGTTGTAGAGAGTGTGGGTGTGTGATAGTGTGTGTGTGTGTGTTATAGTGTGTGCGTGTGTGTGAGTGTGTGTGTGTGTGATGTGTGTGTTCCCCACAAGGTAGTAAAACCTGAAATTTTTGACATTGTGGAGACTGGCCTGTGGTCCCCACGAGGGAAAACAATTATTAAAAATAGTAAATGATGTTTATCTGAAAGTGTAAGAATGCAAACAGGTTTTCTGTAAGGGCTCGGTTTAGGGTTAGGGGATAGAAAATATCATTTGGTCAATATAAAAGTAATAGAAGTCTGTGGAAAGTCCCCACAATTCACAGAAACAAACGTGTGTGTGTGTGTGTGTGTGTAGCTGGAGGACGAGCTGGAGCAGTGGCTCGATAAATCGACAGGCTCCGGTGACTGGACGGCAAACGCGCGGCACATCACGCACTCATGGCTCCGCGACGGCCTTAAACCGCGCTGCATCACGCGTGACCTGCGGTGGGGAACACCTGTGCCACACGAGGACTACAAGGAGAAGGTACGAGCGCACAGTCCTCAGATACAGTGCTGGATGATTAGAACACAGTCATCAGATCATAAGGAGTCATCTCCTCATTTCACAAAGCGTTTTAGCGCTAAAACTAGATCCTAAATCTGTGAAACGTTAGGAGCAGTGAAGAGGACTCATAAGCCACAAACAGCTTCTGAGGCAATTTTCCTTTGATTATATCCTTGTTTTCATTAACAATTTGGTAAAGAAGTAACATCTGTGCTTGTTTGCGTGTCTTACTATCATGTATTAATGTAGCAATCAACACTTTTATTTTTTAACTTCTATTTGAATATGGCAACATAATGTTGCACTCTACAATATTTCTATGAACAAATCTATCAGCCAATCACTGTGTGCATAGTTAATAAGCATGCTGACATTATCCATAGCAGCGAGGTCAGCCCCCTTAAATGTAAACTGATATGTCCTACTGACACTCTACAGCAAAAGATAGAAATCCCTGACTTTTAACCATTGTTTAGCTGCTGGAAATAGTAGTGTTCTAATCATTTTACATCTAATCACTGTATAGGATGTTATTTCACTAATATGTGTTAAATTAACCGTCTGTCTGTCTGTGCAGGTGTTCTACGTGTGGTTCGACGCTCCTATTGGCTACCTCTCCATCACCGCAAACTACACCGACCAATGGGAGAAGTGGTGGAAGAATCCTCAGCAGGTGCTGGCCAATAACATTTCAGAATTAACCTCCTGAATTTGATGCAAATCTTATATATATATCATATATCTTCAGACATGGTTATGGTTGTTTGGGACAGGGTTATTATAATGAACTAAAACTGAAAATGAAACAAATTAAAACCCATTAAAAAAAATGCATGTTAACTAAAATAAAATAATAAACAAAATGTCTTGTTTTAATTTAGCTTGATGTTCTGAAATGACTAGAATTGAAAATGAAATAAAACTGAATAGAAGCTATATAGATCAAAATGTGTAAAACAATATATAGAACAAAATTACTAAAACTTTAACAAAATTGTAAATAAAAAAACTATATTATATCTCGAGCTTAAAATAAACCAACATGAAATAAATATTAAACTCTTTATATAATATATATACCTATACAAACATAACTACTATAAATGACAAAATACACAACAAAACTTCCCAAATTAAAGAAAAGAGAGCAAAAACTGATTAAATATATCAGTTTTCTCAATGATAAAAAATACAGACTAGCATCAATGTTTATTTTTAAGACCTCTTTTGAAGAACTTTATTTTCTGCGTATGTTTAAGATTGATTTAGTACACTGAAAAAAGGCTTAGGATTTATTTTTTATTCATTAACATTTGCTTCAGAAATTGCTATTACAGAATGAGGACAGTGGAACATTAATCTGAAGAAATAATCAATTAAAAGAAACGTATGGAGTTAAGCAAGCTAGTGTTAGAGGCCTTTTTTTGCTTTTGTTAATTGTATAATAAACAAATAGATAGAATACAAAAAGATTAGAGAAGCAAGTGTTAGTTTTTTTAGCAGTTAGTAAATAAATAGAGTGCACGTCTAAAAAAGGCAAGTTTTTTTTTTAAAGAAATAGAATAGAATAGAGAGTGCTAGAGTTAGAGGGACAGTGAGATTAAAGAATGAAGTGGCTAAAGATGAGTTCATTGAATTATATGTGAACTTTTAAGTAGAAAGACTGAAATAGTGTTTTCCTCTGATAACCATTGCTTTATTTTCTACTTCACAATTAGTGCAGCTGCAGTCATAGCCGCTTTTTAAGAAGTTAAAGCTGATTTATGGTTAATTATAAAGCGGAGAGTTCCGGTGCTTGACTCTGATTGGCTGAGCCGTGTTCAAAGCTGTTGTAAATTACTCTACAATGTAACATACACCTTTGTTTATGTTTGTGTGTTGGGCGTCAACAACTTTGTTGCAACCACATCTGTTTCTGAGGAGCTACATTGTTTTGTGGAAGAATACTGTGTTTATTAATATCATTACACTTTATTTGCTCTGTTTTATTTTGTGAAACCTTACTACGTATATGAAATAACCGTTTTATAAAAGCAGTAAGCCCCGTGAAGCCGTGGTTTACAGTGAATTCATAACAGCTACCTAACAACGCCTCTTAGCGGTTATAAATACAGTGTAAACCACGGCTTCTCTGGGGTTACTGCTTTATTATGACTTTTTGAGTAATAAAAACTTTTTGTGTCTTTGTCAAACCCTGAATTCTTCGCTGAGATGTAATGTGTGTCCTGCAGGTGGCGCTCTATAACTTCATGGCGAAGGACAACGTTCCCTTCCACAGTGTAGTGTTCCCTTGCTCACTTCTCGGAGCTCAAGACAACTACACACTAGTGAATCACCTCATCGCTACGGGTGAGACCCCAACACAACACAACACACAGATCAGATCATTCACAGAACATGAAACCATACAGATGATTGCAGTCTAGTTTAATCTAGTATGCATGCATATACCACTGCATATTAAATATGTGACCCTGGAGCACAAAACCAGTCTTAAGAGTCAATTTTTCAAAATTGAGATGTATGCATCATCTGAAAGCTGAATAATAAGGTTTCCATTGATGTATGGTTTGTTAGGATCGGACAATATTTGAAAATCTGGAATCTGAGGTAGCAAAAAAATCTAAATATTGAGAAATCATCTTTAAAGTTGTTCAAATGAAGTTCGTAGCAATGCATATTACTAATCAAAAATTTAGTTTTGATATATTTAAAGTAGGAATTTAACAAAATATCTTCATGGAACATGATCTTTACTTAATATCCTAATATTTTTTGGCATAAAAGCGAAATGTATAATTTTGATCCATACAATGTATTGTTGCCTATTGCTACAAATATACCCCAGTGACTTAAGACTGCTTTTGTGCTGCAGAGTCACATATAGTTTATATATAGTCTAGTAAATTAACGTTTTTGAAATCAGTATAATATGCTGATCTGCTGCTCGAGAAACATTTCTGATTATTATCAATGTTGAAAACAGTCGTGCTGCACAATATTTTTGTGGAAACCGTGATGCATTTTATTTCTCAGGATTCACAGATGAACAGAAAGTTCAAAAGAACAGCATTTATTTGAAATAGAATCCTTTTGTACTTATCAATGTCTTTACTAACTTTTGAATCATTTAATGCGTCCTTGATGAATAGAAGTATCTTACTAACCCCAAACATCTGAACAGCAGAGTAAAAACATTCTAATATTTAATAATAATAATAATTGTTGTTTGTTTGTTTTCATGTGTCCAGAATACTTGAATTACGAGGACACGAAGTTCTCCAAGAGTCGCGGCGTCGGTGTGTTCGGTGACATGGCTAAAGACACCGGGATCCCGTCGGACGTCTGGCGCTTCTATCTTCTGTATCTGCGGCCGGAAGGACAGGACTCTGCTTTCTCCTGGAGCGACATGGCTCTCAAAAACAACTCGGAGCTCCTCAATAACCTCGGCAACTTCATCAACAGGTTTGTGCTGCTGGAGTTTAAAGCTGCTAGCAGATAATGATGACAGAATATATGTGACCCTGGACAACAAAATCAGTCATAAGGGTCAATTTTGAAATTGATATTTATAAATAAATAAGCTTTCATTGATGTATGGGTTGTTAGGATAGGACAATATTTGAAAATCTGAAATCTGAAGGTTGTGCAAAGAAAAAAAATCTAAATATTGAGAAAAATCATCTTTAAAGTTGTTCAAAGGAAGTTCTTAGCAATGCATATTACTAAATAAAAATTAAGTTATAATATTTTTACAGTAGGAAATTTACAAAACATCATGGAACATGATCTTTACTTAATATTCCAATGCTTTTTGGGATAGAATCCTAAAAAAGATTAGAAATAGAAGGACTGTACGAATTATAGGGAGGAATGTCGTTAAATTGCTTTGTGCGTGCAGGACGCCAAAGGAATAAATCCTGCAATATTTCTGGGGCGTAGATAAGAATTTTGTTGACGAACGATAAGCATGCATTAGATGAATAGGTGTTTCTGTGTGGCGGAGGTGGCTGGGGCTTGGGCAAGCGTGTTTTGTTTTGTAGTGGCCTTGTTGGGGGTTTGTTTTTTTTTTTGGAGTAGGGCCCTATGAATAACCAGTTTTTTTTTATTTTTTGTTTTAATTTTTCTCGACTCCTTTTTAATGGTTAAGTTAAATTTTATTAATCAGAAAGCATGTCTAATAAATTGAAATCATGAAACCGCAATTTATTACCAAATTCTATCTTTTCCATTAATTTTCTGGATTCCGTTTTAATGGTTTAATTACATTTTGATAATCGAAAGCATCTTCTAATTACTGTTTATGTAAGACAAATTAAAAATATAATTATTATTTTTTTTTTTTTCAGAAATATGGTGTTGTGTATACATTTTACTGTAAATATTCGGTAAAAAAGATATAATATGTGTTAATACTAATGTTATAGTAGTAGTGAGTAAGTTAGTAGTAGTGCTATCATTCAATAAGTAATATATTTCGGTAACAGTTTATTCAAGTTAAAATAACCTTTTATTTTGACGGTTGAAATGTTTTAAATAGATTTTTTACCTTTTTTGACGGGCGATTTTTACATTATAACGCCGTTTTTCTTTCTTTTAAGTAAAAGTGAAGAGCACATCTTTCATGCGAACTTCTTACATTAACCGATGCATTAAGTTCAAATACTAATGACACTATAGGGCTGTACGAATAAGGTAAAATCGTACAGTTATCTAACCCAGAAATTTGGTCTGCTGTGCAGAGGAACAGAACGGCTCTAAGTGGCGTTTTAGAGGCGTTCCACAGAATGATTAAGTGCAGGACATGAATGCAGTTCTCCGCAAATGCATAAATAATGTTTTTGATGTTTTAAAAACAAAACGTTTAATAGTGATATTTGGGGGAAAAAACATTCAACCGATTCGTTCAAACGGAAGATTGATTCAGTAACGAAACACGGCTGTGTACCGCTCATGACTGACACACACTCTCAGGATCATCATAGTTTAGAAAATCATGTCTTTTATATTTTGTTTTGTGTTTTTAATCAGTGCATATGTTTTTGTTTGTTTTTCTTTTTAATTGATTTCAGTAGGGTCTGGTTACATTTAGTCACTTCACACATCTTGATTGGTTTTGCACATTTTATCCATTATAAATGCCTCTGTCATTTCTGTTTATTTTCAGTATTGGTTTAAATTTTCAGTGTTATTTATTTATTTAACTGCAGAGAGAAATGTATACAACATAAAAAGGGGTCCAACAGCAAGACTCCATAGGACATTTTTTTCTCAAATGAAGATGAACTTGTTCTTTCCAAATAGATGCAGAGTCTTGAGAGGTCCAAAAAAGAAGGTGATTGATAAAGTACAAAATCAGACATCCAGCAGAATGTGAGAAGGAATTAGCACGACACTTTCGGAATAAAATGTCTTGAATCATTTACTCATCCCCCATGTCGTCTAAGATTTTCATGTCTTTCTGTCTTCAGTCGCAAAAGAAATTAAGGTTTTTGAGAAAAACATTCCAGGATTTTTCTCCATATAATGGACTTCAATGGGGGCCAACGGACTGAAGGTCCGAATCATAGTTTCAGTGAGATTCAAAGAGCTCTACAGGATCCCAGCCGAGGAATAAGAGTCTAATCTAGCCAAACCATCGCTCATTTTCTGAAAAAAATAAACATTTATTTACTCTGTAACCACAAATGCTGGTCTTGCACTAGCTGGAATTTTTTTTTTTTCAACGAAATGTTTAATTTGCATTTTCGAACAATTCTTAAAATTTCCTGACAGAAAAAGTTCTCCATTTTTACAACTAAAAAAAAAAAAAACCAACTTTATTATTTATGATTTTATACTGTTTTTTTGAAGAGGACGATCCTAAAAAAGGAGGTTTTGTCCAAGTTAAAAAGTTCAAACAAAGTTATAAATTTGTACAAAAAACCACTCAACTTACACAACAACACACATCAATCACTCAACACCCACAGACTAAACACCCCCCACCCAGAATCTGTATTTCATCACAAGCAACGACACCAACACAACACACACTACATCGCTCGTTATCATCACCAGCACATCACACAATCACAAAAAACTCTTCTCACCACACACTACGCACGAGCAACAAACAACACTCACAACCTCACACAAAAAGACCACACACACACACATCACACAAACTCTCTCACACCACACACAACCACACACACACACACACTCACACAAAAACACACACACACACACAAAACTATTCACCAGCCCGACCACACTCAGCTCACGCGCAACAAACTGGACAAACACACACCCCCACCCCCCCACCCCCCCCACCCACCCCCACACACACACACACAAACACGCTCACACAAACACACACACATTCACTCACACACACAGGCTCTAAACCACAAAATCCCAACAGGCTCTGACCCATTTTTTCTACCTAACACTACACCACAACACACACACACACAAACGAACAACAACAGACAACTACACACATCACAAAACTTTCACCACCCCGACACACTATCGACGAGAACACAACACACACACACACAATCAGAACACACCCCACCCCACCCCCCCCCCCCCCTCCCCCTCACAAACTCTTCTTCAAGCACCAATAGTAACACACTCTCCACTCACACACACACCACACACAAGCAACCCACCAGCCAGCACCCACACTCATCACACACACACACATTCATCACACACACCACTACCCACTCACAAACTCTCTCAGACACACACACACTCTCTCTCACACACAAACAAACACAAAAACACACACACATGCACTCTCACCAATCAAACCTTACCAACTCGCAACACACGATAACCCACACCAATCACACACAAATTGCACCACACACTCACATGAGACATCTCTCAAGGCAGTAAACAACACGACCGTTCTCGCAACACCAAACAAAGCACACACACCACACTCTCGCTCTGCTTAGGTCGGAGCGTGCGATGAGTCTCCAGTCTCGGGATGTGAAAGCCTCGGCGCGATCGTGTGATGCTGTCAGCGTCAGTGCGAACCTCGCTTGCCTAGTTCCCGAGCCAGCCTTCTTCCTCCTTCCATTGCGTCGTTTCGACATCCTCTCGTGCTGCCTTGACAAGTCATGCGTACCCATCGAGTTGCGATTCACGGCTCCGCCGAACTCACTGCCATCACCACACATAACCCCCTCTTTCTCATATCACCAGCAACACTGACACAACACACCCTCCTCTCTCTCTCACCCACACACCACAACTCCTCGTCTTTCACACACACACACAACACACACTCTCTCTCTCTCACACAAACACAAACACACACACACAAACACACACTCTCTCTCACACAAACACACACTCACACACACACACACACTAACACACACAAACACGTCAAACACACTCACACACTCAAACACACACACTCACAACACACACACACACACACTCTACCTTCAAACACACACACACACACTCTCTCTCAAAAACACACACACACACACACACAACACTCTCACACACACCACACACACACTCTCTCACACATACACACACACAAGCCTGCGGAGAGCCGCGAGACAGGGGCTAAAACACTCACTCACACACACACACACACGCCTTCACCACACAACAACAGCTCTAACACACACACACACACTACTCTCTCTCACACACACACACACACTCTCTCTCTGCACAACACACACACTCTACCACCCAAAACACTCAATCACACACACCACACCACTCTCTCTCCACACACAGCACTCTCTCACACACACACACACACACACTCTCTATCACACACACACACACACAGCACCCTCTCTCCAAACACGCACAACAAGACTGCTCTCTCACATAATCTCACACACACACACTGCCTCTATCTCTCTCGACTCTCTCTCTCTCACACACACACACTATCTCTCTCTCTCTCACACACACACTCTCTATCACACACACACACACTCACACTCTCTCTCACCCACACACACACACACACTCTATCACAGTACTCTCACCACCCACATCTCTCTCTCTCTCTCTCGCTCTCTTCTCTCACACAACACACTCTCTTCACACACACACACCCACACACTCTCGCTCTCTCTCTCTCTCTCTCTCTCTACACACACACACACACACAAACACTCTCTCACTCACTCACTCACAACACACATCACACACACACATCTCTCACACACACACACACACACACCCACACTCTCCCACACACACACACACAAACACACTCACATACACACACACACACATACACACACACCAGGTGGCATAAATAGATAAATTAAATCAGTACATGTAGGGTCTTGGATACACCTTCTGCACTCTTGATTGATCAGACTTGCAATCAGTTGCACATATATTTACATTTGGCAACAAGCTATAGTAAAAAACTTGAGCAGGGTTATGTATAATTAACACCAACTGAAACGCACACACACACCCAGCAAAACAAAACAAGAACACAAAAACGTGATGCATAAAAATAACCTAAACAATTGACAAACAGAAATTAAAATGAATAAAAACTATAAAGACATGCATTAAAAAAATTTTGTTTTAAACTTTTACAAATGACAACAAAATTATTAAAACTTTAACTAAAACTAAAACAAAAGATTATTTTTTTTTTTTCTTTTTTTTGAAAATATAAAAAAAACTGATTCAAACCTATAGTATCTCAGCTATTTCAGAATGTGCAGATGTCCCCTTTCCATCAGTTTTATTTACTTTGGTTTTGTTTTTTATCATTGAAGCGAAACTTCACATAATAAAATGTATTAATGAACTTCAATAAATAAATTTAAATATATTCATAGGAGGAAAGTGCACAAATAGTCAAAAGTATGCATGCAATATAAATTAAATCAAACCATACAGCTTGCATTTAAAAACACTAGACCGGAGTCTTGTTCTGTTTAAATCCGTTTCGCTTTATATATAGTGCACATTATATTAGTTTTCTATCTCATGCAAACTGATCTGAAGCGTGTTGAGCTGTAGTTCTCATCAGTGCTGCTGCTGGTCTCTCCTCAGGGCCGGGATGTTCGTCAGTAAGTTCTTCGACGGCTGCGTTCCTGAGATGCTCCTGAATGAAGATGACAAGCGGCTCATCGCTCAGGTCCGCTGGGAGCTCAAGCAGTACATCCAGCTGCTGGATAAAGTCAGGTCAGTTCCTCGCGCGAGAAACACACAGATTCTGCTGACGCAGGTCTCTCACGGTCATGTCAGGATCAGCTCTGATTTCCAGCCTGTAATTACATTTGTCTGGCTTTGCTCAGCTCTGTAATATTTCAGCAGGTAATTCCTCTATAGATCAGAGTTACTGGGAAATATCAGGTCAGTGGTGGTTCACAAACTCAGAATAGCACAGAAACTCATTGTAGAAGATGATTCTTTGACATCCTTAAGGCAAGACACTTCAGCCAAAAAACGGAGAGATTTGGAAGATGTGGAGCTATTTGATGTTCATTCGTGGTGTGTTTGTTTGTTTGTTTGTTTTTTCTTCAGAATAGTGTGGAAAGCAACTGCTTCTAAAAGTCTGACAAAAATAAATACATATTATATATATATATATATAACTATTAAGAGTGAAAAATGTAATTTAAAAAAATTGAAATGTATTAAAACATTACATTAAAAAAATGTCATTTATGTAGATTATGACAAGTTTTTCGTATTTTAAAATGTTATTCAGAAAACTACTTTTATATATTTTATATAAAATATATGTTCATGTAAAATATACATGTATAATAATTATAAAAACTTATACAATTTTATTGTTAAACTTTTTGCATTTTTATACAAGTAACAACATATGTACATATATTATTATTATGTTGCATATATACACACACACTCATATATTTCTATATAATTTTATCAGCTAGAAACAGCTCTGTTTGAGTATGATGTCTATAAAATAATTTCTTAAAATGCTCTTGCATGACTAATTATCGGCAGCACTTACTCTAAACTTTACAGTTTTATTCCGATCTATATTCTGAACGCTTGTTTACATCTCACTCGCATTATTTATAACATTATATTTCTAAAATCGTGGTGAAAATGTGTTTGTTTCTGTCTTTTCGCAGTATTTTCTGAGTTATGGAGTGAGAATGGAGGAAAGAAATCCCAAATCCCTTTAAATGTCGACAAAATCAAAACACTAAATTTGATCCTAGAGTGAATCAATACTAGATTCTGTTATGGAAATGTATGCAAATAGGCACATTCACTCAGATAATGCGCCCTATGCATATTTACAACAAACATTCATTGAAGAACTACAAAACAAATGGCTTAATGTAATCAGTCAGCTGGGTTAAGTATGGGGATTTGAATAGTTTCATTTTTGACCCACCCTTTGCCGCTAGTTTGGGTCGCTAGCCATTGTGGACACACAAAAACTGCAAATGGTTGGAAATCCCAATTGTTAAAACAAGCAGCGCATTATTTCTGTCATCAGTGTGTGTGACATAGGACTTTATCGTGTGTCTGTTCCGGCATCCGTGACGATCTGTAAGTGCATCCTCAACATCTCTAGTCACCCCTTCCTTTTTGGAATCAGTACATGCCGCTTAACGAGCCCCGGAAAGAAGCTCAAAAGGAGGAGCCGGTGACAGGCGAGTCATGTGCGGACACGCCGTTAATAAGCTCAGAATTCATGTACAGAGAACGAATACTGCAGCCCAAAAGCCAGTGTTAGTCGTGGGGGATATTGTCGCAATGCCAAACAATAAATTGAGAGGGGTCACAATTATACATTCTCTTGATGCCAAAAATCATTAGGATATTAAGTTAAAGATCATGTTCCATGAAGATATTTTGTAAAAATCCTACCGTAAATATATCAAAACTTACATTTTGATTTGTAATATGCATTGCTAAGAACTTCAGTTGAACAACTTTAAAGATGATTTCTCAATATTTAGATTTTTTTTTTAACCCTCAGATTCCCGAATTTTCAATAGGTTGAATCGACAGCCAAATATTGTCATCCTAACAAGACCATACATCAATGGAGAGAGATTTCAGCGTTCAGATGAATGATATCCGATTGCAATTTAAAAAAATGGACCTTATGGACGGTTTTGTGCTGTTTCAACCACTGAGATACGAATAAAATATTGTTATGTGTAGTTTTTTTTGGTTTATTCTCACACTTTTTATTCATGATCTTGTTGTTCTCACAATTGCCAGATACAGACGCGCATAATTGCACGTAAATATAATAAAGCATAATGTCCACAAAGAAGGCCGTGCTACCGTGCTTTATAAAGCTAAGGGGCAAGTGGTTAGGTAATTCACGGTAAACCACGGCTTCACGGGGGGTTATTGCGTTCTATAAAAGGGTATCTCATATAAGTAGTAAGGTTTCACAAGATTTTAAGTAATTACGGGAGCAAATAAAGTGTTAATGATATAATAAACAGGCAGTATACTTTCACCAAACAATGTTAGCTCCTCAGAAAGTTGTGGTTTGCTACACCAAACGTATACTAAGGTGTGTGTTACTTTGTAGCGTCATTCACAACAGCTTTGAACGCTGCTCAGCCAATCAGAGCCAAGCACCGGAACTCTCCGTTCCATAAATTCACAATTGTGTGACGTAAATTTGCAATTGCGAGATAAAAAGACAAAATTGCGAGAAAAAAAGTCTGAAATAAAACGTTGTGATATAAAAAGTCGCAATTAACTTTTGTATTTTCTTGCGCTGTGTCAGAAGCAGGCTTGTGTGTAACGAGGTGTGTTTGTGCCGCAGGCAGCGAGCCGGGACCGTGACCGGTGTGTCGGTGAACGTGGCGTGTCTGCTGTCCGCTGTGCTGGAGCCGTACATGCCGTCCGTCAGTCACGCCATCCGCCAGCAGCTGCAGGCTCCACACACCTGCGTCAGCGCCATGCTGCAGAACACGGGGACCTTCATCTGCACGCTGCCCGCCGGACATCGCATCGGCGCGGTACTAAACCAGCTCGTTTAATACTAACATTTAACAGTATTAGTTTAATATGTGTCCCTGGAGCACAAAACCAGCCATAAGTCGCTGGGGTATATTTGTAGCAATAGCCAACAATACATGTATGGGTCAAAACTATACAATCTCTCTTTTAGTGCCAAAAATCATTAGGATATTAAGTAAAGGATATGTTCCACATGAAGATATATTGACGTTTCCTCCGTAAATATATCAAAACTTCAGTCTTGATTAGTAATATGCATTGCTAAGAACTTAATTTGGACTTCTTTAAAGGTGATTTTCTCAATATATTTAGATTTTTTTGCACCCTCAGATTCCAGATTTATAATAATAGTTGTATCTCGGCCAAATATCATCCTATCCTAACAAACCATACATCAATGGGAAAGATTATTTATTCAGCTTCAGATGAATTTAAAAAAATTGACCCTTATGACTGCTTTTGTGCTCGTAAACGTGTGTAGAAAATTACAGCATTATTAACAAAAAAAAAATATTTGTCACTCCACCCACTGAAATTTCGGATGGTTTGTTGTGTATTTGAATTATTATTTTTTTTGTTTTTTGACCCCTCCTGCAGGTCAGTCCTTTGTTCCAAAAGCTGGAGAACGAACAGATCGAGGTTCTGAGGAAAAGGTTTGGAGGACAACAGGTTTGTAAAAGACATTCATCCATTATTACTCAGGGTTCTCCTGCAGAAACTATACAAATGTGTTTTCCTGGCTGGGGACAGATTTTATGGAAAGTATCAAAGTCTGAAAACTGTCTCTAAAAGGGATACTGATGAAATGTAAAAAAACAAGCTTATACTATATATATAATAGTTTTTTAAATAGTGTTTAATTATTATATTACAGTATATAAAATATTTCAATATGAAGTTTCTAGTTCTGCTCGGATATATATACCTATATATAATATTTTGTTTTTTTGATGTAACAAACATATAAATATAGTGCCCATAAGTTTACAAAAATATTGTAAAACCTATTACGATTTATGTGATTCATTTTATACAAGTAACAAAACCCCACACACACACACACTATCTCTCTAACCACACACCACACACTCGCGCTCACACACAAACAGCACACACACTCATCTCCTCTCACACACACCACTTCACACACCACACAAACACACACTCCCCTCACTCTCACACACAGAACACCACATTCGCAACAACACAGCACAACAAACAACACACACACTCTCTCACACACACACACACATTCACACATTGTCACTCTCTCTCTCACACTCACACACAACACACACACTCTCTCACACACACACACAAAAACACACACTCTCTCACAGCACTACACAACTCTACACACACACAACAAACACACTCTCAAACACACAACCTCTCTCAAACACACACACTCTCGTCACACCACACACACACACACACACCACACACACTCTTCTCTCTCACACACACAACTCATCCACACACACACACACACACTCTCACACACACACACTCTCTCTCACACACACACACACACAAACACACTCTCTCTCTACACACACACACGCCTCTCTCCTCCTCTCACACACACACACTCACTCTTCTCTCAACACACAGCACACACAACACCCACACACACTCTCTCACACACACACAAACAAACACACACTCTCTAACCCACCCACACTCTCTCTACACACACACACCACTCTCTCGCACACACAACTACTCCACAAACATCACAACACACACACACAATCACACTGTCTCTCACAACCACACACACACACACCACACTCTCTCACACACACACACACACACATACACACAACACACAACACACACACACACACACACGACCCTCACACACAAACACACACAACACAACACACAACACAAACACACACTAAAACACACACACACAAACACACACAAAACACACACACACAAACACACACACACTCACACACACACCACACTCTCTCACCTTCTCACATCACACACACACACACACACACACTCTCTCTCTCAGACACACACACTCTCTCTCTCTCACACAAACACAAACACACACACACAAAAAACACACACACACACACACCCACTCTCTCTCTCGCTCTCTCTCTCTCACACACTCTCTCACACTCTCACACACACACACCTCTCTCTTCTCAGAAACACTCACTACTCACTCTCTCGCACAGTCACACACACACCCACAATCTCGCCTCTCACAACAACACTCTCTCTCACACACACACTCTATCTCACACACACACACACACAAACTCTCTCACAAACACACACACACTGTCTCACAAACACACACACTTTTTTTCTGCTTTGTTAGTCTGGTACAACCACATATTTTATTCATAGTCAATAAACACAATATTTATCAGTTAGAAATTGCTCTTTGTGAGCATCGTCTCTATAAAATGATTTCTACGACGGTTATGGAATTTTCTACGATGGTTATGGAAACTCATTGGACAAAAGATGTAAAAACAAGCCTTTAAATCAGCATGAACTCATGGATCTGATGAAGATCAGCTTCAGGTTTCATGTTTTTTCTCTGCGTTTGTCTGTCTGATTGTGTGATTTAATCTGCTCTTTCTCAGCCAGAAGAGGAGAGCGTTAAAGTGAAGGTAGACATGCGTGTGACGCTCTGTGTGCTCGTAGCTTTGTGTCTCTGATTTCACTAGAACTGACTGTGAAATCGATTCAGTGATGATGTCTATATTCAAAGAGCGGCAGCTCTGGATCAAAGCCTTCCGCTGTCAGTCACTCGCGCACAATCTGCCTCTGGCTGCTCTGAGCGAAAAACATCTGAAAGACAACAAACCGCATTTTAGATTCGTTTTAACATGTATTTAAGAGCGATGATTTCACAGAGCTGCTCAATGCCTACCAACACATATTATACACATATTAATGCATGTGTGCGTTTGTGTGGTTGCTCTTACAAAATTAGCAATTTTGTGGTGTTTTTATTAATTAAGCTATTTCACATAATTATTCAATTGTATTTTTAAAGATAAAAAATAAATGCATGTGTTTTTGTTAGCAATTAAAATATTTCACATAATTATTAAATTGTATTTTTAAAGATAAAAAATAAATGCATGTGTTTTTGTTAGCAATTAAAATATTTCACATAATTATTAAATTGTATTTTTAAAGATAAAAAATAAATACATGTATTTTTGTTAGCAATTAAAATATTTCATATAATTATTAAATATTTTCAAGATAAAAAATAAATGCATGCACTTTTTGTATTTTTGATTAATATATTTTATACTATTATTACATTATCTTTTTTTAATTAAAACAAATGCATGCATTTTTTTTTACGTTTTTTAGTAATTAAACACTATTTCCTAATTATTAAAGAGTCTTGTTTGTAATTGAAAACATGTGAATGCGCAATACATGTAGTCTTTGGTGGCTTAATTAATTAAGTTTTATTCTGAAAAAGCACATGATACACTCTTTTTTGAAATATATATATTTTCTGTTTCTAGGGTCAGAGCAGCGCTGCAGAGACCCAAAACCTCAGGATAGGTGCGGTGCACGGACGCCTCGGTGCAATTGTCAACGACAGATCAGAAGAGAGCCAGAGACAAGCTGACGGGCTAGGGGCCGAACAAGTACGAACACACACACACACACACACACACACACGTCAAATAAATATACTGAAATGACTATTTATGCATTCATGTTTTGGCTCTTCAATATGATATAATATACTAGTGGACCGTTTGAATGTCCGTACGCCGCCCTTTTTGTACAAAAAAAACGAAAATATTTAAAATATATATATTACAGATTAAATTACAGTATATACATATTTATTACATATTATACATATATATTACAGATTATTACAAACTAAAAATAAATGTAGAAATTTAATATACATTTTTTACTTTCTAATATAAATTAGTTTTTTAACCCAAGAACACACTGACATTGAGATTAACATTTTAAATATTTTTTTTCTCATTTTATTTAAATTAATTTGTTCTCTCGTTTTATTAAATCTGAAGTCATTTGATTTTCATATTTTAACAGTGCCATGACCTGAGAACATACTGACATTGAGATCAATATTTTCAGAATAATTTCTCATTTTATTAAAAGTTGTTAATGGAGTTAATATGAAGTGTGAGATTTTTTTTGTTATTATCAGCTGTACAACTACCACTCGTGTTCTTAGTTAAACTACAGGTGTGTTTAAAGGTTAGTAGTGCTGGTTGTGATGAATGCTCTGAGTGTGTGTTGTGTGTGTGTGGTGAGCGCGCGTGTGGTTTATAGTGTGAGCTTGTGCATGTGTTGTGTGTGCATGTGTGTGCATGTGCCTGGGGGTTTGCGTGTGATGTGTGTAGTGTGGAGTGAGCTTGGGCAGTGTGCTCTGTTGTGTGTGTGTGTGTGTGCGTAGTGTGGTAGCTATGTGCTGTGCATGTGTGTGTGTGTGTGATGTGTGTCGTGTGTGTGTGCCGTGTGTGTGTGTGTGTGTGTGTCGGTGTGTTAAGGGCAATAAACTACAAGGCCTAAAAGCCCAGAAAGCCGACAAGTCTGTTATTGACGATGAAGTCGAGAAATTACTGCAACTGAAAAAACAACTTTCTCTAGCGGAGGGCAAGAAAAGAACCCGGAAAGCGGGATGTCTATGCAGCCCAAACAAACAAAGTGAAAGATGGGAGGTTGATGCCCCGCCGCCTACCTTTCGAGCCGCCAGCGGCATTCACCCAAGACAATAGGGCGTGACTTTGTTTGTGTCTGCAGTCGCCATTTGAGACACATGCTGATATTTTGAACTCCAACCGGTCGCTTCGAAAGGAATGATAGGAGAACAAGTAAAAAAAGGTGAACATGAGGGAAAAAAAAATACATCATGCAGGATATATTCAGGGCCTTGACGCACTATCCATCACTCCTATACAAATACACACTATCCTTTTTAAAATGCAAGTGAAGTCTGTTAAATGTCAGTTTTTCAAAATGCGAATAAAGTCTATGTATTTTAATTGTTCGTGCTATCGCGGAAACGCACCCCATATTTTGTCATGCAAAATCAAAAAAAAAAAAAAAAACATCTCAAAGACTCGAGTTCGTTTTAAGATTTTAATAACAAAATGAGTGTAATACAATTCCGTATTCAGTAAGGCTAAATCAAATTCAGATAAAAATGTTTCTACTCTAATACAGTAATTCGGCATGCACGGTTACTGTAAGATTAGGAAACTACAATATAAGGTAAATGATAACATGTCGTGATATACATATAGAAAAATAGGCATGAGGCAGAGAGTATGTTATAAACTGCTAGCTCTAAAAATTCTGGAAAAGTTTCAAGAGAAGAACGTGAGAGCAATATCCCCGTCATCTGAACACACACACACACACACAACACTCTTGAGGCCTCGGGTTGATGGTGAGAAAAGCCACAATCGTTCACTATAACAAGTCTGAGACTCTAAATCATCTGCATACTAGGGGTGAATTTACACTGTGTTTAAAGCCCTTACTAACACATGACGTGAATTAAAACTGGCTGCTTACAATGAAACGCACCTACAATCACCGTCACTGATACAATCAGATCTCTTCTTCTTCTCTTTATTATTGCAGTTCTGCCTTTTCTCTCGTCGTCTCTGCTACATTCCCTCAAGACTCCTCGGCACTGATGAACAATCAGCTTTCAATTACACCGAAAGTTGATTAACCTTTGGGTAGTTTAATAAACGTTGGTGCATTACAGCACTATTATCAGACCAAAACCGGTCAAAAACAACCCGAATGCAAAGAAAAAAGGCGGTTTTAGTAGCATTACAATTTTTTGCATTGTGATTCTTTTTTTAATGACAATCGCACGCATTGATTAATGTAATGCAAAATATCTCATTCTTTAATTTGTTCATTTTAAAAACATTCGTAAAGAAGCAGTAGTACTTGTTTTACGGGCTTTCATTTTTGCTGGTTTAAATGTTTAAAACATTGCATTAAAGTCATTTTAATTTACTGCAAAAAAACTTTTTCATTTTCTCATTTCTTATTTGCTTTTGATATTTTTATTGCTGTAATGCAAGTTACTCTTCATTTGTAATGTCATTTATTAAATTGTAACATTTATACATCATAAAGGTACTTGCATTTAATTTATGCTGATTTAAATGTTTTTTTTTTAAATGTATTAGTCATTTTACTGCAAAAACATTACGATTTTTCCTTAAATTAGGCTTCATTTTCTTTGTGAAAAATCGAATTTCTTATTTGCTTTTGATACTTATATTGCCATAATGCAACTCTTATTTTTTTAATTAATTTGTAACATAATTTGTTAAATTGTAACATTAATATATAACATTAGCATTTGCTTTTAAAATAAATGCATTAGTCATTTTAGATTTTTCCCTAAATTAGTCTTCAAAAAATCTAATTTCTTATTTGCTTTTATTGCCGTAATGCAAATCTTATTTTGTAATGCAATTCGTTCAATTGTAACATTTATACATTGTAGTATTTGCCTTTAATTTATTGCATTAGTCATTTTAATTTACTGCAAAAATTTGTAAAAAATCTTCATTAAAATGACGCTTCATTTTCTTTATGAAAATTTTTTTTTATTTGCTTTTTGATATTTTTATTGCTCATTCTTCAATTCATTTGTAATATAATTTGTTAAATTGTAACACGTCATAGCATTTGCCTTTAAAGGATGTTCATTTAAATGTATCACGCCGATTTAAATGTACTAAAATACTGATAAAAAAAACAAAACAACATTTATTAAATTTCATCTTGACTTTGCATTCGGGCTGAGTTCGGTCCGTGTTTCCGTTGGGCTCCACATTCTTTCTTTTCTACGGCTTAATCTGACTTTCTCTTTCTCTCTCGGCGGGAGTCACTCATTGAACCTCTTTTCTCTCCCCCCCCCGTCCCACGTGTCTTTTATCTCCCTCTAAATGTGCATTTCACGGTCACCGCCAGATGAGTTTCCGCCAATTGTTTGTTTCCCTTTGGCCCCTGGGCTCCTCCTGTCGCTCCTTCACCTCCTGGTGTTGACGAGTCTCTCGATGAGCGCCCGGCGCGTCCGCTGCACCTCCTCTCCCAGCCGCTCGATCTCGGCTTTGAGCCGCTCGTTCTGATCCGTCAGCTCCTGCACCTTCCTCTCGTTCTCATGCTCGCGCTCCCGTCTGCTCTTCTTCCCGGGGGACGGGGAGCACAGCGTGCCTCCTCCTTTGTCGCCGGCCCGCTTTCTCTTTCCCGGTTGCGCAGGAGGGGACGGCGGCGGGGAGCGGTTGAGGAAGGGCGAGCAGGACGCCGAGGAGCAGGATGACGATGTGTCTGGGACCGTCAGGAGCTCCTCCTCGCTCGCGGATGGCGACGGAGGCGGGTGATGCGAAACGTGGTACCCGGCGGTCACCATCGTCTCCACCGACCCGACGCCGCCCTCGCTGAGGAGCTCGAAGAACTCTGGCGGAAGCAGGTCTCCTCCGGATGAGGGGTGCTCCGAGTCGCCGCCGCCTCTCCGGTCATCCTTACGCACCAGGTACTTGCTAGGTTATCATGTGATTGTACTTTACCTATATCACCACTGCCGACACGTAATGGGCGGTTCATCGGTGACCCGTTGCACCCCTTCGCCCCAAACCTGCCCCTCCGTCAACCAGGTGAGCGAGCAGCTCTCCAACACATCCAGAAACTCGGGCTCCTTCTGCATAACAAGAGAAACCGTTAGAACTGTGAAGTCTACAAGACGCGACCGTTGAGCGCCGTTTGACGTTACTGACCTCGGAGCAAGGCGGGGCTCTCGTGGCTTTGGCCCCGCCCGCGTCGGAGCCCAATATATCCTGTAGGTCTTCATACCACGCCTCCAACTCTGCACCACACAGCGGCCCCACGCCAGGGGGGCACAGCCACTCCGCAGTCATCGCACCAATCAGTCGCTATCCACAGACACAACACGATATGCTCCCACACCTAGCACACCAGACCTGAAAAACGGACAAACTGTCTAAAAGAAGTGGAAAACCACCTCTGTATGCTGTACTGCGCTGCACGTCTAGTGGGAGCTTCGGTGCATCAGCGGAGTCTAGCTTCACCTGCGCCGGCGGGTTTGGGAATAGCTGATTTATCTGGGTGACCCGCTATTATACGCGACATTAAGATCGACTGCTCGGCCACCCGGTCCAACAAGGACACATAGCGGCCAACCAGCATTACTACACAACAAACAACAATCCCAGAGCTTTGAAACAGTGCATGCATGAATTGAGAATGTTTGGTTGTTATTATATATTTTTTGGTCTGTTTAGTGTTGTTTGTTGTTTTTTATTTAAATCATTACGTTTAGTTATTAAATTAAAAATGCTCACCTTAAACGTGTCTCTTGACAATCAAGTTTGAATGTGAGTTGTTGGCGGTATATTGTCCCAATGATTCTAGAGAAATAAAACATGGAACAGCTCAAGCCACAAGGTCATGGTTCCAAAACTATTGCAAAACTATTTAAAGAAAAAAAAAAAAGCATTCTCATGCAAAACACATTTCAGCTGAGAAACACACACAAGCCATAAAGAACAATGGAAAAACATAAAGGACTTTTGGATCTTGATCAGATGTTCATTCACATGACCCATAACGATTATTGATTCTTTAATCTAAAATAATGGCGCAATTACGAGGCTCGATGGGCGCCCCCCCTGCACGAGTCAAAACAGCCCAGAGACTCGTTCTCAATACACCAAGACGTTCGAGTTCAGCTGAAAAAACATCCAGAACTCATCTCGGAGTTATAAATACGATCAGCGAAGGACACTCGAGCTACTTTAGATGTCCGCGTGAGAATGAAAACAGCCCTAACACAAAGCCCTGAGGCACTCCTGTGGTTTTTTTTTGTTTTTTTAAACACAAATCTTAACGCGGAGTGAAGCGACATAACTAAAAACTATTGTTTTTCAATTATTAATCTGTCAGTAAATCGTTTAAGGATGTTGTGCCGGTTATTTGTTGTCTGGCTTACTCCCAACAGCGACTAAATCATAAATCGGTTATTTTAAAACGCCTTAAAATGAAACGCTTAAGTAGTTTAGGCGAATTTTCTCTTAATTGCGCCCATCTGGCGAGCCAATGACGTCACGGAATCAAAGTACAGGAGTGAGGAAACAAAGGGTTTATAAATAACGCGTTTAAAGCACTTCAGCGATGCAAAAGCACATCGGGCTGTCCATTACGACCGCATCCGCTTGCTTGCTCGAAGTCTACAAAGTAGCGTTCCGCTGGCGAGCGATGTAACACAAACCGTTCCAAATCAAGCGTGCGCTACAAAGTTGCCGCGATCGCAAGAAAGTGACAGCTGTCAGCGCGAAGTAAAGTTTCGTAGCAAGTGACTCTAGCGTAAATATAATTAAACAGGAACATAAAGCGCAACAATGTTGCGTTAAATAAAGAAAACTTCAAAAAGTTGAGCAACTGTATTCCAAAAGACGCTCGGGATAGTCGCCGAAGCATGCGATGACACTCACCCTTTTCTTTTTATTATTTCTTTTCCTCGGCTGTTTCGGATTCAGGGTCTGCGTGTGTTTTTGTAGAGGTTGTCGATAGCTCATGTTAACCATTGTTCAGCTGAAGTCACCGAGTGTGGGTTTCGGAAACTCCCGGGGACATTTATAGAGAGACTCCAACCGAACTCTGGGGGAGGATCTCTAGGCGCAACCTAGTGGAGATTATGGGGAACTGACAGGAGATGGTCGGTGGCGTGCACCAATCGCGCGAGGCGGTCGGAATTCTTCTGCTTAGAGACATCCAATCAGCAGCCTCGCTGGGCGGGACTTGTTGACTTTGCTGGTTAGGTTTGTGTGAGCAGCAGGAAGATGTGATGCAGTCATAAGACGGCCAGGACGAATTTGGGGCGTAAGGGAGTCACATGAAAGGAATGATGCAATCGCTGGCAACCGGTTTCTAGTTGGAGATAAGACTAGCAGAGCCCCAGCATGTTTTATTAAACAACCTTTCGTTAAAAAGAAAAAAAGTGGCGAGCCACCTTATAAGGATGTTGGAAAATGTTTCCATTTTTGCTTGCGTTCGCATATGCGCCTCTAAAGATACGGTCGTCGTGTGATGCATTAGCTCTTTGCTCTTTTTTCATCTTTAATAACCCCTCTCTAGTGACCCGAGGCGATTATTTCTCGTTTCCAAATGCATCCAGTTGAGCACTATAGAATGAGGATATTCCAGAGGAGCACCTCACACATTCACATTTCTCTCCAGACAACATTCACAATCCGTATAAAGCGCACAGAGAGCGCAGCAAACCACTCAACAACTCGCACTTTATTGTTCAACACACCAGATGAGCCCATAAAGTCATGTTGAGATGGTAAAGGACAGTATTTGGTTCACAGGTTAGTCTTTCCCAACATGGATCCTGTAGCCCATATATTGCACTTAAAGTGTGAAGGTTTCAAGACATTATTCCAATTTGCAGAATCCACATTTATTATAGACATAAGTGTGCTGACATAACGTTTTAAATGACATGCTTTACTGCAGTGAACTGTAAAATGTCCATGGTTTAAATCAGAACCAATGTTACCGCCCTAAAAAGACAGACTTTCCCAACATGGGTCTTAAAGCCTAGATAGTGCACTCGAAAGTGTGGATGTTTTGAAGCTTCATTCCAGTTTTCAGAATGCCGTCATTTGGTTATCCAGTGTATTGGACAATTTCCCCCAATTTTCGGTCTTAAAGATCGAAAGTGTGGCTGTTTCCAAACATCATTCACATGGAGTGACCCATAACCCGGTTTAATCCGAACCCATGGATCTGCAGCAAAGACAGTATTTTCCCCGCAGGCTATATTCCTATAACCCGAGGTCAGGACTGCTGTGTGTTGGCTTTGTGAATTCTCAAACTTCCATTGTTACTCCAAATACTGGGCGTAGAGTTTCCTGATTGCTCCATGCAATAAAATGATGGGACGCACACTGTGACTTGTTCTAAAATGATTATATTTGTTAAGACAAATCAGGGCATGACCTGGCTAACTTCATTGAAGTCCTTAGTAACAACCCTCACCTCACCCCCCCCGTTACCCGACACTCTAGCCAAACAAACAAACGGTGCTTCAAAAGGTTCTTCACAACGATGCCATAGAAGAACCATTTTTGGTTCCACAAAGAAGCCTTCAGTCAAAGGTTCTTTAAAGAACCATCCCTTTTTATAATCTGAAGAAGCTTCTTTCGCACCCCCACCCAAAGAACCGCTTTTTGAAACAGAAGGTTCCCTGCCACGCCACCGCAGATAACCCCCCCCCGCCTTCTGCTATGGAAACCATTTAAGACAAAACCCCAGGACAAGCTCCCAGCCAGCTACATGGACATCGCTGTGAAGAGCCTTTATTTTTAAGAGTGTATCTGCTCCGCTCTCACCATTCATCTTGTATGATCATTGGGAGTAAATGATGGGAGTGAGGTGTTTAGCTAATTAACAGGTTCCACCGTTTAATTGCTTGAAGTGATGTATTTTATTAGCATAAACACGTGGTGACCTGTCGGTCAACTGATGGCTCTCATCTCCTTAGTATTCTGAAACTCTTCCAAACACAAGAGTTGAGTAGTTAAGCTTGCATGGTGCAAAGCGTGCAATGTATTGCCTAGCAACAGCGCAAGTGGGATGCGCGTGAGGTTAGCGAATAGAAAGCTGAAATACTGTTTCCAGGAGCAGGGCACCGCTCGCGCTGAGACGCTACTAGCGCGTCACGATCGGCTGGCTGTTGCTGTGTAGTCTCCCCGCTGCCTAATGCTGATCCCCTGCTATTGGCAGGTTATGCTTTTATTCCCCGAAGTTGTGTTTCGAACAGGTTTGGCTCTCACTGACTCCCAAACTTTGTCGAGTTAACCTGCCTTCAACGCTGTAGGAGGTTGATCCGATTTTTTATTTTACAGCGAATCACATTTCTGTTTTACAATAGAAGCATCTCCTCAGAATATGATTTCCTACATCTTTCCTCCACACTAAGTAGGTTTTATCTGCAATTATACGGGCGAACCATTTTTTTGTTTTCTCAGCTAACTGACACAATAAGTGCCAATAAAGATCAGCGGGTGTGTGTGTGTGTTGGGTGCAATTCATAT
>JADLZN010000139.1:0-26401 GCA_018155175.1 Sinocyclocheilus anophthalmus
GGGGTCTCTGAGTCCCTATACAAAACATGAGGGTTTTGAAAAAATATAACTTGCCACCTTAAAGGAATCGTTCACCCAAAAATTAAAATTCTGTCAATAATTACTCACCCTCGTGCGTTCCAAACCTGTATGAGTTTCTTTTTTATGTTGAACACAAAATAAGATATTTAAAAGAATTTTGAAGAACCAAACAGTCGTTGGTCCCCATTGACTTCCATAGTAAGGAAAAAATACTACTGAAGTCAATGGCTACCGTCAACTGTTTGTTTACCAGCATTCTTCAAAATATCTTATTACATAACAAGAAAGAAACTCATACAGGTTTGAACAACATCAGGGTGAGTAAATGATGAGTCATTTTTGGGTTTAAACTACCCCTTTAAATTCAATATTAGCTGTTTTCTGCATGTATCACATGTACATGATTCACTTGGGCAGACACTTTTATTCAAACAACGTCCAAGCATCAATTGTTTATTTTGCCTTAGAAATCGACCCCAGTCTTCTTGATGTTTCAAAGCATAATAACCGTGAGCTTAAGGAAGTATTAAAAAGATCTAGAGGACTATATACGAATGATACTAGTAACCTCACACTGTGGAATGACTACATTCTACTTAATGCATGGCCATTAACTCATAAATCATTATCCTGAGTGCCTTAGTCAATAGGGTCTGGCTGCAGACATGCACTTGCACTCTCATACACCTGCACTTCCACAAGTGACGTCATTGCAGTCGACACAAATCGTTTGGGCCCAAATCGGGAGACAAGATGTGTGTTGGTTTAAACGTAAAAAAAAAACTGTACCATAACGTCAGGTCCTTAAAGTACTGTAGGACAGATCGTGGGCCACAGAACAGCTGAATATAACGCAATGCGCAAAGTTCTCGTTCAGCTCGTTAAAACCATAAACGCTTAATATGGCTTAATGTATTAAGATAGTGCTATTAAAAGATCAAAGTCGATATTCGATAACATCTTGTCTCCATTGGCAATACGCATGATTTGTGTCGATTGCAAGTGACATTGTAATTTCGTTTCTTTTTTCTTGTCTTCACCACCTGGCTACTTTTGTAAAATGTTGAGAGATTCAAAATTTTTTTAAATAAAATACAATTTAAAAATAAGAAAAAGATTGCAAGTGACTTGCGGATGCGCAGGTGTCTGAGAGTACAAGTGCATGTCTGCAGCCAGACCCTTCTCATCTGAGTACATACTGAAAGGTATTTTGTATCTTAAAAGAGTTTTGTAATTGGTATAGCAGAAAGGGCTGGACTGGAGCTACAGGCAGCCAATTTGTTCAACAGTTGTTGTCCTACAATCCCACCAAGATCACATTTCACGTGTGTGTGTTCTCTGCATTATCGAACCAGTCTTACTTTTATATACAGTATGCACGCATGTATGCACTTGTGCTTTATGCAATACATTCCTTTGTGGAGTGCAAACACAGATGATTAAGAAGGGTCCTCGCTTGAATAGATACACAGATCTCCACTCTCCACCCACATACAGTACATGTCGGGATACCAGAGCCACTCCACCCAGACATCTTTACATACTGTATCATGCTAAGTATCAGCAGTCATGCAAAGTACAATAAGATCAAATGATGAAGGATTCCAACAGACAAGAAGAGTGAGGGAGACACAGACAAGAGAGTTGAGGCGAGGACAGACAAGAAGAGTGAGGCGACGGACCGTGAGGCGCGACAGTGAGGCGGAGCCAGAAAGAAGAGTGAGGCAAAGACAGTGAGGCGAGACACAAACACGAAGAGTGAGTCGAGCTGACTGACGAGAAGAGCGAGGCGAGATGACTGACGAGAAGAGTGAGGCGAGACCGACAAGAAGAGTGAGACCGACAAGAAGAGTGAGGCGAGACAGACAGACGAGAAGAGTGAGGCGAGACAGAGAAGAAGAGTGAGGCGAGACAGTGAGGCGAGACAGACAAGAAGAGTGAGGCGAGGAGAGACAAGGGAAGAGTGAGGCAAGAACAGTGAGGCGAGACACAAACCAAGAAGAGTGAGGCGAGACACAGACGAGAAGAGTGAGGCGAGACAGTCGAGAAGAGTGAGGCGAGACAGTCGAGAAGAGTGAGGTGGGGTGAGACAGACAAGAAGAGTGAGGCAAGACAGTGAGGCGAGACAAACAAGAAGAGTGAGGCGAGACACAGACAAGAAGAGAGAGGCGAGACAGACAAGAAGAGAGAGGAGAGACAGACAAGAAGAGTGAGGCGAGACAGTGAGGCGAGACAGACAAGAAGACAGACAAGAAGAGTGAGGCGAGAAAGACAAGAAGAGTGAGGCGAGACAGAAAAGAAGAGTGAGGCGAGACAGACAAGGAGAGTGAGGCGAGACAGACAAGAAGAGTGAGGCGAGAGGGACGACAAGAAGAGTGAGGCGAGAGACAGAGAAGAAGAGTGAGGCGAGAGACAGACAAGAAGAGTGAGGCGAGACACAGACAAGAAGAGTGAGGTGAGACAGACAAGACAAGAAGAGTGAGGCGAGACCGACAAGACGATTGCGGGTGCTTTATAGTTCGAAAGGAAATGCAAAGGTGCCTGTTTGGCAATATTTTGGATTTTGAAAAGCCTGTTGACTTTTGCTTTTTATCTAAGGTGATTTTGGAAGTTTTTTTTTAAACATTCTTACTTAATTGGTTTCACATCGTTTGCTGATTTTTACTTTATTTAAACTGTCATTTATTTATTTTATTTGACATTCGTTTAGCTAATAAACGTTCTACGTTTCTTATTTAGTTGGTTATATATATACATGTGTACTATTTCCGGTTTTGTATACCTATTAAACTTGCTTAAAGTTATTTGTTATTTTATATTAGGCATAGCCTGCCCTATAGCATGGTGTAACTAGGTTTGCATATATCGCTTAAAGTGAGGTTGCGTTGTATTTGTTGTTGCATTAAGCAATTGATGCCGAACTGCCGCTAATTCGAAAGTGAAAGTAAAATGCGCACGGCGCTTTCAAGCTATCTAAAAGAGAAGGAAAGCGATGAAAGAGGGAAAATTCAAATGAACTAAAATCGAACAATTGCTTTACTCCGAATTGCTGCTATTTGAAAGTGAAATTAAAATGCGCACGCAGCTTTTACAAGTTATTTAAAAGCAAAGGAAAGCGAGGAAAAGAGGGAACGCCCCCGCGGTGATACCGGTATTACCGGAGTTGTCACACGTCGATTAACCGGTCTGAAAATTTCTTCACCGTCACAACCCTAATTACAATCATAGTAGCAATATAAAATTAGTGACACTAGTATTTCTACAGTATTAGAATCAGAATAGAAACTAATGATACCACCTGTATTGCTACAGTATTGCAATCAGTACAATAATTATACTAATGATATTAGTATTTCTGCAGCATTACAATCGGTATAATCACTTAACTAGTTGCACTAGTATTTCTACAGTAGTAATAATAGTATTACTATAGCATTAGAATCAGTACAATAACAATAGTGACACCAGTATTTCTACAGTACTAGAATTAGTGTAATCATCTAAAACTGGTTGTACTAGTATTTCTACAATATTAGAATCAGCATAATCATTTAAAACTATTAGTGTACAATACAGTATATTGCTACAGCACTAGTAGTAGTAACTTGATAGCACTAGCCGTGGTATAATACTAGCAACAGTGGTACTAGTTCTACAGTATTAGAATATTTATGGTGATTTAAACCTAGTGATACTAGCATCTAGAATCAGTACTGTAATGTTAGTAGAATACCTGTATCAGTATATTGATACAGCTCTAGTAGTAATTGCAGTGCTAGTATTAGCATGGTGGTTCAGCACTAGTATTGGAGTAGTAGTGATGTTGCTTGTATAATACTACTGTTAGCTAATTCTTGACAAGCAGCAGGAGGCACAAGTACACATGTGCTGGCAGAACGCAACGTTACCTTCTTCATAATGCCAGTCTTTCTCTTGCTGAAGGTCGTGTATCTCCTCAGCTTGTTGTCAATAAACTCCATCTTAATTTTCACCCGTCCTCGCGTTTTCTTGCCCGGTTTAGCACCGGCCACCCCGGCGGAAACCCCTCCGTATCCCGCCGACAGTCCCGCGTGAGATCCCGAGGATACACCGACCTCCATCTCACTCCTCTCCCGCTTCACCCCTCTCCTGTCCACCGCGGGACTCTCCTCATCGTCCCCGGAGTCCGAGTCTCCGTCGGAGCCGCTCAGCACAGCCTCCACCGACGGCCCGTCGTCGTATCTGCCCCCATCGGGCAGGTTTATGGCAGAGTTTACCGCCCCCAAAGCCCCAGACGTGCTGCCCACCTGTAGAGGGGTCAACCCCGCGCCGTTACCGGAGCGCCCGGCCCCTCTGGCCGTCCCGTGTCCCCCTAACATCGCCCGCGGTAGGTGCAGAGATCCGAGCAGCTCCCAGATCAAACCCCGCAGATCGCTTCCCTCGACACCGAGCTTACCTCACATATGCTAGGCTAGGAAACATTAGCTCAACTCAGCAGACTAAACGCGCGGGATCTGGAGATCGAGGACGGATATACGTGTCTGTGTGAAAGTCACGATTTAGGCTGCTCGTGATTACCAAAAACAAACCCCCCAAACTAGCCCTTTACGACCATCGTACAAAGTTTACCGCGTAGAGTTTCCGCCTACAGTCCGTCAATCAAGCCTCAACAGAACTTGCGCCGCGCTTTGGAAACAACGAACCGCGACCGTACCTCGATGTGCCTCCGCCAACAGAACTAGTACCTGCAGTAACAACAATATCGCGTAAAATAATTCACTTTCAACACATAAATGACTACATTTTGGTCGTATATAACGTTTGATGTTTTTTTGAAACGATATAATAGCTGATAGCGCGCTTATTTAGGGAATTTAACTCACGAGGCCGTTCGCCTAAGGATCTACTTTCCTCCAAATAAAGCGAGGCGATGTTTCCTTATATGGCGATGGCTGTCCATGTATGGCGAGTCACAGCGCTGCGCTGCGATTGGTTTCGCAAACCTCTCCGACTCTGTGATTGGCTCGAATCTAGTTTGGCCGACAGATATGTTTTACGTAATGCACATTGCACAGCGATCCAGTAGCAAATAATCCTGGACCCTCACAGTAATATTAACGACATAAATACACCATTTCTGGCTAGGCATGTTTGAAAAAGTAAACCACATTCACTTAATGAACTCCTAAAACCAAACGCGTGTTGTTGGACTGACTGCTAAGTTGAGTACAAACTGAGGTGAGTTCCAGCTCTGTGAGAGCTGTGGACATTATGCGATGCTCTGGGTAACCAGCAGATGAGGCTCTTACATTAAGTAAACTAAGTTCAGCTAAACTCAATCTTTTGGCGTCTTAACGCATCTCATCTGCTTGCAAATACTAAAATACATTCACACTGTACAATCAGCTTTTTGCTTTGACATTGCATCAGTGCTATTGCTTTTATGATAGACAGCCGATTGCAACAAACACTTTACATAAATATGTCTTTTGCAATCAATATTTTGAAGGTTTTGCATTGGGTCCAGAGAATACAAACATTTTACGCTAATAGTAGTAAAGCAGTATGTATTTGGCTGCTCAAATATCAAGGCAGTTTCTCATTCTCATGATTTACTTACTTACTTAATCCTCTTCGTCCCATGAGGAGGCCACAAATTAATCTCATGATTAATCACATAAAACCATCAGAAAGATGTCAATCTAATACTATATGCACATTATGCACTATGCAACAATAAATCTGTCAAAAAGAAAAGGTCTTTACATTCTAAATTTTGTTGGTTTTTCCAGATTTTTTCTTCTAATTCTCCAGATTTTTTGCACCCACATTTAGTTTATACTCAATTTTTTCATCGAAATCTAAGCAAACACATGCAGTTCATGTATGACTTGCACGCTTTCTGTAAACGACTAGGCTGTCAGTGTGCATATATTCCCACAGGAACTGCTCAACTATTGTCATGACAACATCACATAGTTACATATTCCCATCTGCAACCGCGGGAGGTAATAACTGCAGATGAATCTTGGTGGTCCCCATAAACTGTTCCAGGAATATACCAAACTGACCCATGCATGTTATGCAATACTAGCAAAAGATTCGATTTTTGCACATGAGCATTTTTCGAACATGCTTCCTTTCTGGTGCTACAAAATGACACAACTGTTACTGCATTTATTTTTATTTCCAAAAAACTTTACAGCAGAATAAATGGCACAAAGGCTGTAAATGAGTAAAAAAGTGCAACTTGAGAGCAGACTGAAAATACAGAAAGTTTCTGAACGAAAGGTGCAAATCCAATTAATTTTAGTTTGTTAAACGAATACAAAGACCTGTTGTCCTCACTGAGCAGAAACAACCGGTCCACATCAATTTAGATATGAGCACAAATCTCAGTAAGAGTTAAGATCTCAATCTCAATAAGAGAAAAAACAGGGAGCATTCACAAATTCACTGTGATCAATCAAAGTGTTTGATCACAAGAAAACAGATAATGACAACATACAGACTGATTTGCAAGCATTGCATTAAAATACTAAGTCAGATCTCGAAGCAGCCGACGTAGAGATCGCTTGACAAAATAATTTCATACAACGTGGTGGTGCGCGGACCATTCCGGCCTCACCCACGAACACATCTCTGGGGGCGCCGGGTGTGACGCAACGGTTTAAGTAACAGTGTTTGTCACAGACCATCGACACGAAACACTGCAGAAGATCAAACGCTGCTCTGGCAACCATACAGACATGTTAGGCAAGAGTTCCATTGCTTATGCGACCCAAAGCCCTTGCCAGCAATTTCCTGAAAACATCACTTCTGTTTCCAAAACATTATTGCCTTATTCTCATAGGATAGGAGGTCATTTCTGCAGAATTTGCAAGGCGGAGGAAGCATTCAGAGATTTCCATTAGCTAAGGATGCCATTAGATTACGACACAAACTGTTCCACCTAACTCTATGCAGTTCTGTTTGCTTTATCCACATGTTCCACCTATAAAACACTTTTCCCCTGCTAAGAAGTAAAATCTAGTAAAGAATCTATAAGCACTTTTTGATAATTACATTCTGTTTCTACACAATCCATCTATGAGAAATGTAAAGCTTTGATTTACTGACAGAGAAAAATGTTAGTTTGTTCAAAAATGTAAACTCTGTCATCATTTACCGCGTTTTCAATTTTTTTTTTTTGGGTCGTTTGTCCAAATATATGGACTTTCTTCTGAGAACTAAAAAGGAGAGTTTAGCCGAATGTTCATGCTGCACCTTTCCATACAGTGAGAGGGAATGAGGACGAAAATATAAAAAAAAAAGATAAAAGTAATTTTTTGAAGCCACACCATGTTCATACAGAATGTGTTTTTGAATTCCAGTGCGCTGATTTTCCATTGGTTTTCTATGTAAACATGTGCGAAACAGACATCTTTGACCATTGCGCTTGTGTATTTTGCAACGTCTTGTGCACTGTGAAAAAAAAAACAGTGCACAAGTGAAAAGATATTCAACTTTTTAAAAACACATCTCAAGACCTTGCATTTTTCCTATTCCACTTCCTGTAAAACTGCGTTCTTCGTAATTGGTCCCTAACAGACCAAAATTTATGGTTGGTGGACATTGAATTAGTCGTAACCAATTGTGACACCAATTTGAAGACATGTGAAAGATTCGAGCGTTGTGATAGAAGGGAGTATTTTCCGTGAATAACGTTTTGGTCTGTTGGGAAGATTCACAATATAGCTGTAGAGTCGTATGGACTATTTTTATGGTGTCTTGTCATTTTTGGCACTCCAGAGTTTTTTCCTCCATTTATGTTTATTGTATGGAAACGAGCAACATGACATTTTGTTAAACTTCACCACCTGTGTTTTACAGAAAGAAAGTCATACGAGTTTACAACAACATAATATAGGTAAATAATGATAGACCCACTTTTTGGATGAACTATCCATTTAAAAGGCTGACATGCAGCAGAATCTTGCAAACCTCCTGCTACCAAAACAAAGAATAACCTGTAAGTGCTATTCAGAATGAAACTTGAGCGACTGTGTTTCCTTCTGGTATCCAGCTGTGTTGTTTTTCAGATATTTCTTGGTCTTAATGTCACCCTCTCTGACCTTGTCTTTCATTTTCCAAAGTACAAGTTACTTGAAAACTTCAGTAAACCAGACAACCTACATTTTATGATTAATAAAAATTCCTGTTTGAAACCCAGTGAATATGCAACTATTTAGACCAGTGGTTCTCAGCCAGTTTTGTTTCAAGACCTACATTTTACAATGGACATTAAATGGCAACCCAACACAGTATCAAAATGTACTATACAAAAGATCCATCATAAAAACGTGAACTCGCAAAAAACTTTAAAATCAACCATTAATATCTATTGGTTGATTTAAAACTGGTTTCTGACACATTTTTGGGTCTCAACCAATCAGTTAAGAAACACTGATCTAGACCACAACCAGGTAGCCATGCTGTGTTGAACATTTTAAACATTGTAAGCTGCAGTACACACATAAAACCAAGATGCTGATTCGGTCGATCTAGATGATTTAGAAAGGGTATGGACCCACAATAATGGTGAGTCTCAGCAGTGAGCTGGAACGGTAGCTCAAGACATTACTCTGGGTGACCATCTCCAGGTCCACAACATGTTCTCTAGGTCCAGTCAAAGGTTTGGTCATCACCAGCATGGCGCTTACATTACTGGAGCGCTGAAAGACAAAGAAAAAGCTAATCACTGGAGAGGCTTCACCACGAGACAGTGTTATAAATCACAGTGATCCATTTTTGGATGTAACAGGGTTGATGTCTTTATGTGTATTTCATTATGTTTACAGATACATATTTCAACTCTGTTATGGGAAAAATATCACTGTGAGCAATGATTACTGTAAATAATCTGGTGAGTAGTGATGAATAAATCAACTTTTTTTCCCCACTGATCTTTAACATTAACAACCTCAAAATATTTTTTATGTAACAGGGTTGAAGCTAAACCGATTTTGGAAAAGGAATGTCATGGGTTCCGACACAAGTCAGTATCTCTTACATTCTCTATTAGCTTTTATTATTTACAGTTGTATTGTCATGCTCAATTGTTCAACTCTGTTATGGGAAAGTAATAGTGATCACTCTTTTACAGAAAAAATATTTTTCTTGGCAGAAAGCAGAAGAATGTTAACTGTAAATAATCTGGTGTTGTGCTGTGGCCATAAGGAGGTTACAAGACATTTTTTGCACTGTCTTTAAACCTAGATATTTAAATAAGGGGTGCTTTTTTTTTTTTTTTTTTTTTTTTTTTTTTTTTTTTTTTTTTTTTTTTTTTTTTCATAAACAGTTTGGCAAATAAATCAGGGTTCACACCCAGGTGAGTAAAACTCTTAAAGTCTCTATCAGTTTTTAATTATGTTTACAGTTATATTGCCAAGCTCAATTGTTCAAAGTCTTGTCAAAAAGCACAAGAATACTGATTGTAAATAATAATCTGATTTTGTGCACTAATTTACAATCCAGTAACATTCAACCCCATACATTTGAAATGTAACAGGGTTGAAGCTTAACCTGTTTTGGAAGAGAAATGTGACAGGTTCATACAAAGGTAAGTAGACTGTATCTTACAGTCTTTGTCAATTTTTCATTATGTTTACATTGTAGTTATATCATCACTCTCAATAGTTCAACTCCAAAAGTATAAGAATGGCAAAAGTATAAGAATGACTGTAATCTAGTGTTATGCAATGATATTTACTACCTGAGGTGTTTATTAGACATTTTTGCATCTTCAATCCTGTAACATTCAACCCCAAAACACTTTAAATGTAGGGTGGACAACATAACATGTTTTTGGTAGAGGAATTCCATGGGTTTAAATAGAGTTTAAAAGCAAGTATCTCTCATTAAAAAATATTGTGTTTTCATTATATTTCATTATATTAAATTATTTTGTCAAGATCAATAGTTGGTTTATTAAAGGAAAATAATAGTCCTTTACAAAATACTAATATTTTCTAGGCAAAAAGCACATGAACATTAAGTCTAAATAAGCTAAAGCTGTTATTATACTTATTTTGCGTTGATTTTCAACCCTGTAATATTTAACCACAAAACACTTTATGACAGGGTTGGCACAGACTTTAGAAGAGAAATGTCTTTGGTTATTATCTATTAAATTATAATGTGCTATTGAATTATTAATGCTTGAAAGTAATACTGTATGTCTAAAATTTAAGCAGTCTACTGTGTTTATTAAGTTATACATCCAAACTGTTACAGTATTGAAATAACAGAGAACTGAAAGTGTTGGGTTTATGGTTAGTAACAAATGAGACAGTTAAGTTCCGATTTAAAAAAAATTCAATTCATTAATAGCTTAAAAAAAAATCTTCATATTATTAATACTTTCTAAATCGGTATCTAAAACTGGACCAGTTAAACAATACAGGGAAACATGAACTGCAATTATTCTTTCAATAAGTATTAAAATGCCATAAATATTCTAACTGACCAAAGTATTTAAAGGGAGAATGTTACATTAAAACATAAATTTTTACATTAGATGTTAAACTGATGTTTAATCCACAATTGTTTTTACAGAATTTTTATATAGTTTATATAGTGTTTAATGCTATTGCATTAGAAGTAACAGAATTACAGAAAAGCTAAGAGTAATCCCTTACTTTACTTTTACAAGGGAAAAGTAATTAAATTACAGTAATTAATTACTTAGTAATGCATTACACCCAACACTGGTAAAAATAACTAACTAACTGCAAGGCTGTAATCACAGATCTTACCCTCAGGTAGAATTCTCCTCCCTCGTTGCCGGATTTGATGGTGAAGGTGTTTACCATGTTGGGGTAGACACTGGTAGCTTGAATCTGGAAGATATCCGCAGGCACTGAGCGTTCGGAAAAGATGCTCATGTACTTGTAGACAATGACAGGCGGCAGTCCTCGGCAAACACTTGGTGACTGGCACCTACAGCGTCTGTTGATAGAGAGTCAAACAGTTTGTAAAACAGATTTGTGGATCAAATAACACATTTTATTTTTTATCACAACACAGAGCATGATTTTATCAGGAGATTAGACGCACCCTTCGCCTGTTTTGACGTATGGCTCACGGCAGGAGGGGTTTATGGGATGCAACGGAACCTCCATAGTTAATCAACACATTTCATTCTTCTCTGCCGGATGTGCTGTTTCACACGCGTTATATTATTAAAGGATAGTAACTCAAATTTTGATTTGTTGCCATGAATTACTCACCCTCATGTCGTTCCAAACCTCAAACCTTAATTTGTGTTCATCTTCGGAACACAAATTAAAATATTTATGATGCATTTCAAGAGCTCTCTGACCCTCCAATAGACAGCAAGGATCCTAACACGATCAAGGTTCAGAAACGTAGCAAGGACATCAGTAAAACAGTCCATGTGACATCAGTGGTTCAACTGTAATTTTACGAAAGAGACAGAGAATATTTTTGTGTGCAAAGAAAACAAAAATAATTACTTTATTCAACATTTCATCTCCTCCGCGTCACACTATAGCGCCATTTTGGAGAGTATCAGCTGAACGTAAACAACGTATGCTGTTCTGTGTCAGCAGCACCGTACGTGGATACGCTGTTTATGCTTTGATCTGAACGTAAACAACGTATACGCGTACATACATTGTTTACGTATGTGATACTCTCCAAAATGGCGCTACAGGGTGATGTGGAGGAGACGAATCGTTGAATAAAGTCATTATTTTTGTTTTCTTTGAACAAAAAAGTATTCTCGTAGCTTCGTAAAATTACAGTTGAACCCCTGATGTCAAATGGATTATTTTAATGATCTCCTTGCTACGTTTCTGGACCTTGATCAAGGTAGTTACCTTGCTGTCTACAGCAGAGTCAGAGAGCTCTCCGATTTAATAAAAAATATCTTCACTTATGTTCTGAAGATGAACGAAGGTCTCGTGGGTTTGAAACGACATGAGGGTACTTAATGAAGAATTTTTTTTGGGTGAACTATCCCTTTAACAGGTTGGAAAAGATTCAAGTTTCAAGAGTTTAATGCCATATGTACAGGAATCAGTCTGTTACACCATACAATGAAAAAGGTCAATGAGTATCTTCTGAAGCCACTTCAGGAGCCTGGCAGAAACTGGAATGTACCTTGGCACATCCGCGTCCCTTGGAGCTGGTATCCATCAGGACACACACACTGGTATCCGCCGGGCTGATTCACACACTGGAACTGGCAGATGTAGTTTGAGAACTCACACTCATTGATATCTGGAAAACACGAATGAGAATGAAACTCACAGAATGACATAGTATTGCTCATTACTGGGGTTACTGTCAATTCAATGTTTGTGGATCTAATCTTGATTACCACAGATAAAAATTACATATTTTTATTCTACACTATACTAACATAGGACAACCAGAAATTGTCCACATGCTTTAAGACTTCATCTAAAACAGTATATCAATAACTACACATTTTCCATAATATTCTAATCCTAACAGCAAAGTCCAAGCCACAATGATGACAACAATGAGGAACAATCTTGTTAAGTCACTTTCAGAATAATTTTTTCCAGCTGATGAATGATAAAACATTGATAGCCAATCAGAATCCAACTGACTTTAAAGGGCATGAGCATTTAAAGTGGCAGATGACAAAATTGTTATCAGAAAGTTATCGCCCTTTGGTTTGGACTAGTTATCATTCTTGGTGTAAACTCTTGGTATTAAGGTTGTTGTTTTTTTGATTGAAAAGGTGTTCCTGGTATCTTCCTTTTAAACAAATCCCACTTAATTTAATATTTTTAATCATCAAATGCAAAGACATTGAGAAGTTTTTAAGAGCGGCTTAAGTGTGCAAATACTTTTAGAGCTAAGTAGCTTGTAAAAGACCATTTAAATAGCCAAAGTCAGTTTAAATAGCCTATCAAAGTACCTCACTTAATGTCTTTTGAATGTCTTTTATATAACCAAATATACACATTATTTAATTAAACCTACATCAAGTGTAATGTTTCTCTTTGTTTCAGTTTGCCTAAAGATAGCATGCTAACAGATTAGCCTCCTAAGAAAACATAGCCTGCCATTGGAAAGCATGCAATATGCATGTTACTAAAAGTAATCAAAACAAACCTTCATAGAGTTTACTTTATATCATAATACCTATATATCTTGTTTTTATTTATGAATTATATAACGATGCTCATTTGTCCAAGGCCCATTAAGATATTTTTATAATCAGCATAATATCCACACACATGGCAAAAAAACTAACAAATATTGTACCATTATCGCCTTGAAATACTGTTTGATTATGATTAACGTTTTGTAGATGTTAGCTGTCAATACTTTATTTGTTTACATACACATCAAAATTATTGTTGATGAAATTTGATACTAGGTTTAAAATATCCAGGAATACTCAAATTATATTATGTGCTTTCAAAAACTTCAAAGGTTATACTTTTTAAAATACATTAACATAGTGTAAAAAAATAAAATAAAACAACCTTGGCAGGAGACTGAGTCTGAAGCCAGTTCATATCCGACTTCACATTGGCAGATGAAAGAACCAATAAGATTGTAGCACTGATGTTGGCAGGGGCTTGCAGTTAGACATTCATTCACATCTGCAAAAAAACAACAACAACAACACAATTGAACATTAATGATAGATGATGAAATAAAAAATGAGAGTGCAGGAGTAATAAACAAAATAACTGGACATTGCCAATTGCCTATTTTATTCAGTCCCTTAAATATAACACTAATAATGGCACTTATTTAAAACAACAGGTAGGATATCCAAAACACACATCGTTTCTGCACTCCTAATCATTCTTTGGTATGTCTGGCGAGGTTTCCAGCTTCGTTCTGGAGCGCAGAAAGTGTCCTTTCACGCTGTGAGGGCCATGGTGGGTGGTCTGCGCTTATCTGCCAGGTTTGGTCAAGTAACTGTATACAAAGGCGTAAGAATAAGCCAGTTTTCTGTGATTCATATACAGACTATTGGATGTGCAACACATGTGAGTGCAAAACCTCCTCATCCAAACAAGGCAGATTCTTCCTAGGCTCCTAAGTGACTTATTTGAGGTATTAATGGGAGAATAATGTCAATGCACAGATCCGAAGACCCCCGGGAGGCCTCTTGCCAAGTGTTTCCAAAGCTTTGCTGACCAGCGTTTGGGCCCTTTCAGGGAGTTCAGCGCTGCTGATAGCCAATCTGGTCGGAAAAAATGAGGCAAGGCCTCGCACGCAATAGTTCAGATGTTTTTTTTTCTTGCCCACCTCTTTGAGAGAGACACACCTGGAGTCTGTGATCACCCACATGACGGTGATTTGATTCCAGCAAACTGGTGTTAGATTCCAGACGAAACACTGCCAAGGCACTTCTGAAAGAGACTGGCCGAAAATATGTAAACATTGCAGGAAGGCTGACTCTCTTTTGCGGGAAGAGGCCCGAGCTAATTGTTGACTCATTTTAATGGGCTGAGAGATACATGTCCTGACCCAAACTTCCTCAAACAAAGCCACATAAACTCTGGTAGCTGTATGATAACTAAAAGCATAGTCGCTGAAGGGCCATTTGACCCAAAGTTAGTCTCCAAGAGCATGTGCGCAAACCGACCAACAGTCCATTTACTGAATGTCTGAAGAATATTGCACACAACAATGGCTTAAATCAAAATACAATGGTTTGCACTACACACTTGTTTGCCTGGAGACAAAGTTTATGGATACCAGGTTGATGCATTGAGTGCTTTTGATTAAATTGAAAAATGTAATTGTGAGGTTAATGGCATTATATTTTACAATGTATTTAATAATAATGATGATGATTATGTTGAAAATAATTATTAAATTATATAGTATACACTCTTTTATTTATTAATTGATTGATTATTTAAATTTTACCAAAACTGCTTTAATGCTTATGAACATTTTAAAAAACTCATGTGGTGCCCATCCAGTGTACACAAGTATTCAAAGCGAGGACACGGTCAATAAGTATTTTAAAAATATTTTGCCTTTTTGACAGTGTTCAGGGGGTTAAATGTCATGTGGGGGCAATATTGCCAAACATTCATAATCATTAGTTGTATATGCATTAAATATAGTTAGTGGAAGTTTCTTTTTCAGACAAAAAACAAAAAAAATCTAAATGAATAATGACTAATTAATATATTTGTTATTTTATTTATTTCTCATAGAAAAAAAAACGCTTAGTTTGGAAAACTTGGTGGCCGAGAAGTGCTGAACAAATCACAATTCTGAAAACAAATAACAAATTACAAACGCAAATGCAAACGCAAGTCTAAAAAACAAAATAACAATACAGAAAACACAACAACAATTCAGAAAACATTAAAACAAGTCAGAAAACACAACGACAAATCAGACAAACCGGAAGAGGTAGGTATAGTTTGAGACAGCGCCATTGGTTTGGGATTACTCACCGCTGACTGGACGAGACATCTGTCAATCAACGTATACAGGAAGAACCAGCTGAAGAACAGCAGATTCGTGGTAGAAAGTTCGGAGATGGTATTAAAGCAGCTCAGTTTAAATGTACTTGTATTAATTGTCATTCCTATGGAGATTACAAAATACGGGGTGTTATTTACAGTAGTTAAAAGTAGCATAAAAACATCAGCTTCAGTGGTGCAGATGGATAAGTGCTTGTCATTGGCTTTTTGACACGATTGACCCGGGTTCGATCCCGCCTTTTGCCGAACTTTTTTTTCCTCCCTTTTCAAATCTCGTATTAGCAATGGATTCTATTTACACTAAGTGAAAATATCAGTATTTTTAGCAATATTCTATTTACACTAAGTGCAAATACCTACACTATGTTAAAATAGCAGGATTTACTACTATTTACACTACTTAATGCAAATAGTGGCAATTATCAGCACCTCAGTATTGTATAGTACATTATAAAACAGTATGCAATAAAAACGTATTGAGTGTAAATTATAATTTAAAATTAAATTATTAAATAGATGCCACCTTATTGGTACAATAAAGACCTCCCTACACCTACCCTAACCCTACCCGATACTTTATTTTCAAATTATTGATTATTTCCTTAATTTTTATTGAAAAAAAAATGCCTTTACGATGTGATACGAGACTTGAAAAGGGAGGGAAAAAAAGTTCGGCAAAGGTGGGATCGAACCCGGGTCGATCACATCAAAAAACCAAGGTCAAGCACTTATCCATCTGCACCACTAGAGCTGATATTTTACAGCCACTTTTAACTAAATATAAATAGACACTCCGTATTTTTTATTCCAGAGTACTCGTCCAGTCAGCGCCAGGTGAGGCATCCCAACCATGGCGCTGGTCTCAAACTTTATACCACCTCTTACGGGTTTCGGATTTGTCGTTGTGCTTTCTGACTTTTGTTTTCAAATTTGTCATTGTGTTTTTTGACTTGTTATAATGTTTTCTGAATTGTTATTTTGTTTTTTAGACTTGCATTGCGTTTGCTAATGCTGGGTATTGTTTTCAGGAATTGTGATTTGCTTTGCACTTCTCGGCCACCATAGAAAACTTTGGCCACTGAATAAAGAGTTATGTGGTGCAACCGACATACACATGCAGGAAAAAAAAACATAAAATAGGAAATTATATGAGGTCAGTTCAGATTATAAAATGTCATGTGGTGCAACCCCCAAAATTTAAGAATGAATAATTCTTTATGTGTAAAAATAGTTTTTACTATCTATTTATAAAAGCATATGTGAAAATAATTACTAAGACATGTACTCTCACATGTACTCAGGGTAAAAGGAAAATATATTATTACATTTTGATGGTTAAACTGAATGGCATTTAAATGGAAACATGAAACTGGTATTAAAGCTGCAGCAGCTATGTTTTGCTCCTTAATGTTATGATTCACCAGCAAGACCAAAACCAAACCAATGCTAACCAGTAAAAGCCAACTTGACCTAGTATTAAAAGAGACACGGATCTTTCCTGAGCCTTTTAGCAGCAGTGGAATCCGTTATCAAGTATTACAGCAAACGGAATCAGTGCAAATGATTGCTCGTAGTATCTAATAAAATGATTTCAGATTGGGAAACAAATTTATTATTCTTGTTGAATGACATGTTAGTTGGCATGTCTTCGCAATTCTTGTCTTTCGGTCTCATCGTGAATGGTTTATGCAATCTAAATTGTTTGCTTCTAGCACAGGGATCCTGCGTGCTGTAACATGACTGAGCCCTCTATCATGTTGGGAAAGAATTAGCACCATTAGCACACACACACACAAATTGTTTTATTCACCAGATAGAAGACAGACCCAGAGGAAGCAGATTTCTGGCACTGCATCCTCTGAACAGACACAACGGCTTCCCAAAGAATGACATAATAACTTCCCAAGGGGTTCCCTTCCCATTCTGCACAGAGAGATCATCTTCCGTCAAGTATCTTAAATATGGCCTCTCAGTATTAACTGTGTATGTAGACAAAATTTATATTTTTCCAACAACATTTATATCGCTAATATAAACTGTGGTTTTAAAACAGTATTAGACGCAAAAACTCAATCAGACGCGAAGGACAACTTATCCAATACAGGCCTTTTGACAGGCTCTCAGCTTCATGAGTACGCGCTCAGAAAAAAGCGCATGCAGAACAGCATGTGAATTAAATGTTTAAACGGTATTGCTTTAAAGCAGATGGAAATATTGTAGTTTTGTGATTGCGCATAAGTGTAGTGTCCCGTGAGAGTAACTACCGCTGGGTTAACGCTGATGTGAATGCATGTGGCGTTGTACATTATATTGAGACGCCAGAACTGCAGCTGATAGAATGTGCACTGTAGCACGATACTACGTTATTTCTTCAAAAGCTGATCGTGGAGACATTTTTATCGTCCACGATCAAAAATCGTCATATCGCGCACCCCTAACTACCAAGTATAATCAACCTCACACACACAAACAAGCACAACGAAATCACTTCACACAATTAAGCGGCTGTGCTATGAACATGCACAACTGTATTGCACGTGTGCTACAGTAGTAAATTTATTCATCGCACAGACCAGTATTTTCATAGCACGTATGTATATATGTCGAACTGTACAGCCTTGATCAAAGGTTTTGATTGTCAAGTAAAATTTGATCGAGTGCTGTTTGGTAAGTGGTACAAAACCGCACCTACTTATAGACTCTAGAGTACAGAATGCCCCAAATAGTAGTTATGTCAAAATCCTTAGAATTCAGGAAACAGTATTTCAAAATACCGACGAGATGGTTATATTCCGCCAGATTGATGGCAACATCTGATGGACCTCTTCTAGTACATTTAGGGCCATGGAGAATAAGTATGAATGCTGATCGCACACAATATCACAAGAATGAGTGGAATGTGTAGTTTAGTTTGTTTGTAGATGATACACTCAACATTTTGTGGCCTAAGTCCTAGTAGCGGAAAATGTAAATTAGCTTGTGTGTAGCTACAGCCTGTAGGCTTTCAACACCTAAATATTAGCGATATAAATGTGTGGAAAAATATTAATTTTGTCTACATACACCCGTTCAATACTGAGAGGCCATATTTAAGATATGGAGAAGAAGGATTCTCTGTGAGAAATGGGAAGGGAAACACTTGGGAAGTTATTATGTTCTTTTATGGGAAGCGTTGTGGTCTGTTCAGAGGAGCAGTGCCAGAGGAAATCTGTTCATTGGGTTGTCTTCTATCTGTGGGAATAAAACAATTTGTGTGCGTGTGCTAATGGTGTAATGCTTTCCAACTGATAGAGGGCTCAGTCAGTTACAGCAGCGGATCCCTGTGCTGCAGAAACAGTTAGATGCCTAAACCATTCACGAGAAGGACCGAAGACAAGAAATTCGAAGAAATGCAAACTAACTGTCATTCAACAAGGAAAATACATTTGTTTCCCATCTGAAATACTTTATTAGCACTAGAGCAATCATTTTGCACTGATTCCGTTGCTGTAATACTTGAAACAGATTCACTGCTCTAAAAGCGCTTCAGGAAGTCCGTGCTCTGTAATATAGTAAGTTGGCTTTTACTGGTTAGCATTGTTTGGTTTTGGTCTTGCTGGTGAATATAACATTAAGGAGCAAACCTAGCTGTGCCGCCTTTAATACAGTTTCATGTTTCATTAAATGTCAGTCAGTTTAACCATCAAAGTAATAATATATTTTCTTTTACCTGAGTACATGTGAGAGTAAATGTATAGTAATTATTTCCATGCGCTTTTATAAATGATAGTAAAAATATTTTTTACCAAAAAGAATTATCCATATTAAATTTTGGGGGTAGCAGACGATCCCTTCCCCCCACCACTGACATTTTACAATCTGAACTGACTCTTCTATTATAACTTAACATATATTGAAAAATTCTGCTTTTTATACAATCAGTGTTCAGGCTTGCATTCTCGAAAATTTGAGTTTCTCACAAAATTTCTTTAACTTTATTTCATGTCTTCACGATTCTGATGTAAAATTTCTGCAGTTGTTAGAAATGTCTTGCGAATCTGGGTTATGTCCCGCGATTCCAGTTTATATCTCACGATCCGGAGTTATATCTCGCGATTCCGAGTTCATATCTCGCGATTCTGAGTTATTGCGGATTCAAATTTTATCTCACGATTCGAGTTTTTCTCGTTTGATTCGAGTTTATATCTCGCGATTCAGAGTTTTATATCTTTGATTCCGAGTTATATTCGTGATTCGAGTTTAATCAGTGATCTGAGTTTATATATCGCGATTCAGAAGTTTATATCCGCGATTCCGAGTTTATATCGGAAATTCGTGCTTATATCTCACGATTCCGAGTTTAAGTTCGTGATTCGAGTTTAATCTTGATTTCCGAGTTTATATCTCGCGATTCCGAGTTTTTTCCGCGATTTCGAGTTATATCTCGTGATCCGTGATGATATCTCACGATTCGAGTTTTTCTGTGATCCGAGTTTATATCCGCTATCGGAGTTTATAACTCACGATTCGACTTTATATCTCGGATTCTGTGTTATATCTCCTGATTCGAGTTTATATCTCGTGATTCGAGTTATATTCATGATCGATTGATATCTCACGATTCCGAGTTTATATCTACGATTACGAGTTATATCTCACGATTCCGAGTTTATATCTGGTAGGTTAATAGATATAAAAATGCTCAAGAAATCTCGCAGTTTGGAATCTGACTGTAATCTGCAGTATGAATTGCGATTGCGAGAACCAGAATTGTGAGATTAAAAAATTGCAGTACTTTTTTTATTCCATGGCGAGAACAAGCTTTCCATAGTACAACATTGTACCTATCAATATACACACCATTCACCAGGACGTGAGATCATGAGATCTTTCAACTCCATAATTGCAACAATCACTGCAGATAACCAAGTAGAGATTGGGACAGCCATTGCTCACCTCTGCAGTAGTTCTGAGAGTCCGGCATGAAACCCACGCTACACTGGAGTGTATGTGTTGAGCTATGAATGACTCTTGAGTAATCATTCCTGGAGATGGGGGATAAGCCGGGCTGAACTTCTACTCTTTCCACTGGTGGGGGGGTAGTGGGCTCATCCTCGCCGTTACTGATGATTATCCGAGCGTTGTGGGGAAGGCAGAGGTAGCCACCAAAATGGTTGACGCATTTCATGCCCCCTTTGCAGGCTTCCTGCAGTGTCTTGCACTCATCTATATCTGTGAGGAAAATAGACACAAAAGTAGTTATCTTTCTCTTTACATGAATATCTAGCACAGGTCCTAATTATACAGTATGCTAATTCATGGTGGGTTTCTAATGGCTGATGCTGGTATTCTGATATATCAGTGCAGGTGTAGGTGTATACTGTATAAATGTGATAATACTGTGGTGATCTCAGAAGGTCCAAACATTGGCCAGTAAAGCAGCTTGACTGATATACTGGTGTAGCACTAACAGCTTAAGGCTTAAGCTATCAAGACATAAATTTGAGAGGAGACAAGCTGTTACCTTTACAGCTTTGTTTTTCATAGTCAAATTCATAACCTTCAGTGCACTGCAAAAGAAGAGTCAAAGGCAAAGAAAAAATAAATACTTGGTCAAAAAAACAATGGAACACAGACAAATCTTTTTACAGTTATTAGCACTATAAGCAAGATGTAAAATTAATCTATCTATCTGTCGCTTGGTCGGTCGGTCGGTCCAATATCTATCTGTCCAATATCTATCTTTTTCTATCTATCTATCTATCTATCAGCACCCTTATCCATCTAGAAATTGTAGAAGTTTTATTTTAGTTCCCAGAATGTTCTGCTAAAAGTTAGGATAACATTCTCTAAAAACATTCTAAAAATGTTTATTGATAACATTGTTAGAACATTACCGTCTAACATTCTAATAAAGCTTCCCATCACACTAGATGTGCACTTGCATCGCTCAGAAGTAAAATTTTGGTTGAAAGTGAAAACCCAACCTTTGTTTGATGTCAAGCTCCAGCATAAATAACTCCAAAAACAGCAGTACCAGCTTCACTTATAAAACAGATTGACTTTATTTCTGCCATACATTTACAGATGTTCTTATTGAGATTAATAGAGGTTTAGATGTTGATGTCTGTTTGAAAGTAATAGTTTGAGTTGATGTCACCATTATGGTGAGAAGTGTTTGCTTTAGTTAGTTAATTTGACTCTTGACATTTTGATGTTTTTCTCTAGCTTTTGTAACTATGTTTTCATGGCAAAAACAGCAAGAGAAAATGTGATCAGAGGAAGTTAGCTACTTGTGGATAATAAAGATATTATCATCATGCAGTGATCTGATTACTGGTCTCATCTAGAGTCTAATCAATGCGATCAATTTCATATTAGAGACTGTAGTAATGTTTCAACAGCGTAAAATCCAGCAATATTCTCATGAGATAATCTGTATTTCTATCTGTAATTTTTAAAACACATTGTTCACACATCACTTTGAACTACTGAAAGCTTAGACACACACAGACATCAAGAATCAGTGTATGAATCTCAACAATGGTGAAATGCTTCATGCATTCTGGGAGCCCTGCATGAGTTTTGCATGATGCACCCAGAATACATTGCAGCATGAAGCATGTCACCATTGTTGAGATTCATACACTGATTCTTGATGTTTGTGTGATATAAAAAATTTTTTTTTTTATTTTTTTTTTTAAGTAAATACTGAAATTAGTGATTTTAAAATTCTGCTGGATCTCGGTCTGTAAAACCATTGAGTTGCCGTAATAAATAATGTGCAACTAATACCACAGATTAGATGAAATCAGATAATCAGACTGCTATATGATGATATCTTAATCATCAGCAAGTAACAAACATCATTTAATCACATGTTCTCTCGCTGTTTTTGCCATACCAAAAATAGCTACAACAGCTAGAGAAAAACATCAAAAGTCAAGAGGTCAAATGCCCACTAAACGACTAAACACTTATCACCACAAAGGTGACATAAACTATTAGGCACCATAAAACCAAAACTATACTGTCAAACAGACATCAAATCTAAAACCTCTGTTAATCTCACTAAGGACCTTTTCGTACATGTCTGACGAAATAAAGGCAATTGGTTTTAAAATAAGTGAAGATAGATGCTTAGTTTGGAAGTTTTATGAAGAAATTGGAGCTCATCAAACAAAGGTTGGTTTTTACTTTCAAACTAAATTTGACATCTGAGCAACATTTGGTCACATTCAATGTCGAATTGTAAAGTTCCGCTTAATCTTATTGGTAAGTTTTAGACGATCATGTCTAACAATGTATCAATAAACCTTTTGAATGTTTTTAGAGACTGTTATCCTATCTTTTAGGAGATTATTCTGGGAACTAAAATACACTTGTTGCTTGAAAAATATTACCAGAGGCATAGCAACATTCTTATCGTGACATTCTTAGAACAAATAACATTCTACGGGGTATATATCTATTATTATCATATATCATTATCTATTTCTATCTATCTATCCGTCCGTTTCCGTCCGGTCGTCCATCTTATCACCTGTCATATATATCTATTCTATCTATCTATCTATCTATCTATCATCCATCCATAATCTATCTACCATCTATCTATCTATCTCTCTGTCATCTATCTATCTATCTAACCATCCATATCTAACCATCCTCATCCATCCATCTATGTATTGTTATCATTCACCGGTCCGATATCTGTCTGTCTGTCTGTCTATGTAAAGATTAGATTATAGAAAACCAATAAAATCATGCATAAAGCAAACACAACACAAAGCAGCACCCTTAAGTGGCTGTGGCGTGTTGTGGTCTACTTGCCATATATGTGACAGGCTCCTGAGCTTCGGTTTCCTGAGACACGGCGAAGTGGATGGCGACACTCAAACACAAGCTGATCCCCAACATAGTGACCTGCAGCCCAGAGAAAACAGACGCTTGCGCTTTCACAAGTCATCACTGAGCCCATGTGCATCTGCACCATTTCCACCTAAACCCCAATTACATTTCATCCTCGTTGCAAAGATCACATTGTTTGGTTTGAATGAAACCGCTGTTGACCCTGGCTCGGTTCTGCAGACACTTGGCAGAGTCCAGCACATTGCAGCACAAAACAACAGTGTCCAAACTGTGCCCGCTCACCCAGTCCATCATAGCAATTCAGCCATGGCACATTTTTTAAAGTATCACATTGTCCTTGTGCAAATTACCATATCCAGCATATTTGAGACCAAGAGCAGATCTCATTTCAACACTGTGGGAAATGTTCATGACGAATTCAGTCTTGTAATATTGAATTTAATGGGTTTTTCCCCCCTGAGGATGAACATCTCTGCTCTGGAAGCTCGTTGTGAACCTCCCAGACTGTGTCAGAAAGAACCAGTTCAAATAAAACATGTAAATCTACAGTACAAGCTTATTATGGCTATTTCAAAAGTAGTGCAACTGAAGGCATGTGCCAACTAGTACTTAGACACCATATTTATCTGACAAAGCCCTCCAGCAAACTCCAGTTGAAATTGTTGTTTTCTGTTCAACAAAACCTCCTATTCATGTAATCATGCCAGAAGTCTATTGTCATTCAAAAATATGAAATATTTATGCAATGTAACCAGATAAATCATTCTTCATGCATATGTAAAACAAAGTACAGTTGTTCTACATGAGTTGCACAACAGTTACTATACTGTAGTTATCAAGCAAGATGATGCATAAATCATTAACAGAGCACAGAATTTATAATGCAATGCCAAAACTGCATAAACAATATACCTTATCAAACAGGACTGTCCCCGTCTTCCCCAAAGTCCTGATTGTGTGTGTGTGAGTGGAGGATCTTACCCTGTGTGATTTATTCCACTGTAGCTTGAGGAGCACTGGAGTCTCTCACACATGAGGTGCCTGCGATCATGTTATGAGAGGCAGATTTTTCTCTTTTCAAATGGTGTTTTTTCTCACTGCAACACTCTTGCTGGAATATAAAGGCAGTGAATGTGGCTCCACCTACTGCTAGACATTTAGACCTACAACACATTTACTGATAGAGACCTGAGGTCTATGAAGGCAAGTCTTGCCAATAATTAAGAATTCATTTAGGATCTTAAATACTATGAACATTATTCTATATCCATTATAAATGTGTCATTTAATATATAAAATAACTGTTGATTTTATTTATATTAAGAATTGTGATCTTAAATACTGTGATCAACTGTTGATTGAATTTTATTTGTTATAATTATATCGATTTATTGTCGGGTCTCGGGTCTGATCACCTGTCTCTTGTTGTCTCTGTGTTTGGGTGTTGTGCATGACTTGTTTTGACAGCTCGCCACGTGAGCATGTCAGCATGATCGTTGTCCCCGCCCTCCTTGTTTCACACCTGGTTCTGGTCATCTCATTAGCTTCCCCTTATAGCTCCTCGTGTTTCTCTGTATGTTGTCAGTTTGTTGTGATTATTCCTTTGCTCTGACTGTCCGTGTATTATCGCTTACCAGTCCTGTCTTGTCTTGTTCAGGCTCCAGTGCTCGTAGCTGCCTGTTTATTTTCCCGCACCTATCTGTGCGTTCAGAAACCCGTGGGCTCCCTTTGGCATCCGCCTACCCTGGGACTCTGCGGTCTTGTTGTTGGGCTTCTCAGCCTCTCGCTCGGATTATCGAGCTGCCCCTCCGGCTCCGTCTCCACTGCCGCTGTTGTGGTTTGTTCCAGCCACTGCTCTCCACCCATTGGTGTGGTTGGGGTTTCCAGGACCGCATGAACTGTCCGCGAAGGCGCTTATTGCCTGCGGTGATAATCTCTGCACAATAAAGCACCTATTGAACCCGCACCTGAATCCAGCCTCGTTGTTCCCTGACAGAACAAACTGACCAAGATGGATTCAGCGGGATCGGATCCGCTTCGGTCTGCTCTCGTGCAACAGGGAGTTTTGCTGGGGCAGCACGCCACCCAGCTCAACACCACAGCGCAAGAGGTGGGCGCACTAAATGCCCGAGTCGCGGAGCTTCTCACGCGCGTCGATGATCTTCAGCGGGAGGCGGCTAACCGGGGTCCCGTCCTCCGCGCTGTTATTCCTTTGGACCCCGAACCTCATGCCAACAATCCACCGGTTTATGATGGCGATCCTAATGCCTGCTAAGCCTTTCTCTCCCAGTGTTCGCTGGTGTTTTCACTGCAGCCTCGACGTTGTGCCACAGAGGAGGCTAAGGTGGCATACGTCCTCACTCTCCTCTCGGGTCGCGCCCGCGAATGGGGTATCGCCGTATGGAGATCGCGGGCTCCCTGCTGTGCTGCTTTTGTGGATTTTAGCCAGGAGATGGCGAAGCTGTTCGATCGGTCTGCCCAGGGAGATGAGGCGGCGGCTCAGCTGTCTCGGTTGTCGCAGAGGAGAGGCTCAGTCACCGACTATGCCATACAGTTTCAGACTCTAGCTGCGGCTTGCGGCTGGAATGAGGGCGGGCTCCACGTGCGATTTCTCGAGGGACTGGATGAGGTAATTGCGGACGAATTAGCGGCGGTGGACCTTCCTCGAGAGCTGGACAGTTTGATTAATCTCGCGCTCCGCGTGGAGGGTCGCCTCAACCGCCGCCGGCAACGCCGGCAATCCACTACTCCGTGGCGCCACCTGGAGTCCGCATCAGTCGATGCGGTGAGTTCACCGGCGGCCGATGTGGAGCCCATGCAACTGGGTCGTCTCCGGCTTACGCCGCAGCAGAAACAGGAGCGTTTAGCTCAAGGATTGTGCCTGTACTGCGGCAAAGCTGGCCACTTTGTCCTTCAGTGCCCGTTAAAAGTCAAGGCCCACCAGTGAAGCAGAGAGTCCTGGTGGGCGCCTTTCCCTGTTCAAACTCTCCAGCTATGCACACCCAGCTGCCCTTTCGACTCTCCTTCCTGGGAGGTTCTCACAC